>JXCR01133520.1:31380-41383 GCA_002079205.1 Phalaenopsis hybrid cultivar
ATATATATATATATAGAATATATAGAATTAGATATAGATATAGATATATAAAGTTAAGCTTTTCCTGACTTTGATCTATTTCAAAGCATAAACATCTTATAAACCATTAAATATCCACTTATATATGTCATTTTCTTGAAAATATTTATATACGGTGACTTATAAGAGGTCTTAATCATGTGTACATAGTTATTGAAATTGATAAAAAGTTTTTTTAGTTTTTTCATCCATAGATAATCGTTCTTTAAACTTAAACTTAACATTTCCAACTCGCTTGTTTTTAGTTCCATAACAAAATGAATTATAAGTTTATGCAAATCATGTTGCAAACACCCCTTAATTATTGCTTGAATCTCAATTTTAATATAAACATATTCCATGTAAAAGAATGTTAAGTACTTTATACTCATAATTAGTTAGTTTAAGAGAATTCATATGTCGAAAGATGAAATAATGATTCTAGGTTTTAAAGTTTTGCCTTATTTTGATAAATTGGAGAAATGATTTGAAACCCTTGATCCTTTTTAATTAATATGAAATCCCTCAATTATTTACAGGAAGCTTTATATTAATCGAGGAAAAAGCTAAGATTTACGCTTTACTTGAATCAATCCAAAGAAGAAGATGATGATCAAGGAAGGATTGCAAATTTTTCAAATGAAAATTTCTTGTCAACTTTCCCCCTTTCCAACTCTTATACTTTGCGCTCTCTTTATCCATCAATCCCTCTCGTTGATGCATGAATATTCTCTTTTTCCAACTCTTTTTCTTGACTCTCTCTTCAGACATCAATCCCACTCGTTGATGCATGAATATTTGACATATACATCTATATAAGTAGTCAGCTAGGGGATAAGGTGGTATCATTAGAGAGACCTTTTAGCTCTGCATCTCACCTTTGTCATCGTACTTGTCCACTTCCTTGATTGTCATTTCGACTTTTGTTTTGGATCCTTCTCCTTTGATATTAGTTTCTTAACTTCATCCATCTCTTTCTCCAATATTTGCTACGCCTAGATTTTGAATGAATCTCATTTAATCCGCCACCTTTTTCCTCAATTACTCTTTTCATTTCAGAGACCCCTACTTCAGTTTCATTGCACAACATCTCGGTTCCTTACCCTGCTGTTACTGTTTATGCTCTGACATCCAGTGTTTCTATTATCGCCGGTGCTCCTTCGCCTTTTGCTGATATTATTGGGGGATTGAAAGCTTCTAATATTCAGTTTCATTTGATTGGTGAATATTTAATTGGATTTGATTTTCACATCATATTATTATCATTCTATCATTTTAAGAGAACTCTAGACATTTATCTCACTGAACCTACTATGTGTATGATTGTTTGATGAGCACATTAGAGTGGTCTTCATATGCTAAACCTACTATCATTTCTAGTTTTGGTTTCTTTTCTCCGGCTTCAACTACACTATTTCAATTAGTTTTATCTTTGACAAGTCCTTTCAAGTAAATGGTGTTAGCACTCGTCTTGTTAGCCTTTTGTGGCTATGGTTCTAGTTGAGAACTTGAGATAGATCTTATTTTCACTATTGATAGGGATGTTTGGATTAGGTCTATTTTTATGGATATTAGCATAAGGTTGAATTTAAAAACATTATGCTGTATTGCATTTCTTGCAGTAAGTTTTGGACGCTTATTTTTACTGCTTCAAAAGTCATCATGAATTAAGCAAATCATATGTTGTTAATCTCGATAGTCATGTTCACAAGGAACATGCAGATAATCAAACTCTAACACTACTCATGGAGGTTGTCGGTCCACCCTCTTCAACTCTTCTGCACACAAAATTTGGAACAAATACTTAATGGATGTATGAATCATAGCCTTTAATTTTTTTCCATGCTTACCTAGCCCTGAAGAGGATATCATAACCTTGAATGCTTATAAGTGAAACATTATCCAGTTTAGTTCGCCTTTCTTCGCACTCCTATAGAAAAAATGTTCTTGCTACAGCTTCTGAGTAGTTTTTGAAGTTAATCGTTTATTTACAATCATGTTGAAGTTCAAATAGATAGGATATTTAATATTCTGTTTTTCATGGAGGGCAAAGGAAAAAAAGTCTTCAATCTTCAATATTCACAAAGTTACAAGCAAGGTGACATATCTGAGCGCTTATGATGATATCATCTATTAGATGAGTAATTCCTATTTCATAATCATATTGCATTGAATTGTGTTTTTATTTAAGTTTATTTGGCAATTTTTTGCAATTGTCTCGTGTGTTCTCATTTCATTTTTTTTGGTTTTGATACTGTGCTTTAAAAAATTATGTATGATGTAAATATAAATATTTTGACTGTATAATGCATGCATATTATTTATAATATATTACATAATTATTTTATGATAACAAGAAATCAGTTACGTGAATCGTTCTAACCACACAATTCATACTTATCAAATTATTTTATTTAACTTATTAATTTGTTACATATTTTAAGCATTTTACACTACTTCATTTATGATTCTTTTCATATAAGTAATTTTCATTTAAATTGAATTGAACATAATGAGTTATAGAATTAACTATCTGTTATTGCTTTTTAAGGTATATTTATGACATGAATACTCTCAATTATTTCATTAATTATTTGTGATGATTATTAAACATAATTAGATGAGTTAGTTTATTTATCAAAAACCTAATTAGTCATGCTTTATTAGTCACTATTTATTTTAATAGTTTTAGGGGCATCACACAAGAACAACCACCACAACGAGCCTTTACCCTCTAAGAGGGCCGCCCTCTAAGAGAGGTATGCTGCATGAATCATTTTCTCCATCTTGTCCTATTGAGTGTCTCATTTTCATTTAATTTTAATAAATTAAGTTTATTTTTTTAATACAACAGGCCTAACTCTTTTTAGAGGCATTACACATGAGCTTAAAATTATCAGTATGTATTAAAACTAACAGATTTATTTATTTTTTCTTGCAACGACATCTCAATTTGTTATGTTTAAGATTTTTTTTTTTTGTTAAATATTCCTTTAAGATTAGAAAATCTGCTTAAGAAATGCTAAGTCGCGTGGTAGCTGCTGAGTTTATTTTTTATTTTTTATTGCAAAATTCATACAGAAATGACTTCAGTTTCTTTTCTCGGGCATACATTAGTTGAGGTTGTTACGGTTGCACAATTCATACAAATTGTTTTCGTTAAATGATCAAATCATTGTAATACCTGCTTTAAAATGTATGCTTCAAACCTTTTCTTTTACCCAAGCATCCGAGTAAAAATATTGCGTGCTTTTACTTATCATTGGCCACTAAGAAACGAGCGCTATCTTTTAGCTTAAAATGTAAGTAATATTGAGAAACTTTAGTGGTATTAATTACGAGAACATCATTCCTTCATTTTGAGTTATGCAGTCATTGGTGTTTCAGATCTTCAGTAATCTTTTTTTTTTTCTCCTTGGATGTTGTTGTTCAGTATGCTTCCGGCATCATTTTCTTTTGCTTACAAAAGTAGTAAGTACCTCTTTGTCCTATTGATCAAGCAACTTAGTACTATATCATGGTTATGTGATTTAGGGTAAGAATGAATTATTTTTTGATTTTTGAAGAACTATGTCTACAGTCAATAAGCAACGAACGGAATAACAGAATATATGAAACTGAAAAGCTGCAATTGAATTCCTTCATACCTTCCACAAGAAACTATTGAATATTTAATACATGAGAGAAGGGTGTAAAGTGGGGACCAAACCTGTACTGAGCAGATACAATTTTGAAAGAAAACAACTGTAGCTTGTTATGAAGATGATGAAAACGAGAAACGGTAAGTGATTTAGTTAAAATATCAGTTAACTGGTCTCAGAGTTGATGTGATGAACAATGGTATCATTTGACTTCATGCAATCTCGAATGCAATGAGAATATGGGAATATGCGTAGTCCGAAAATGAAACAATGAATTGTTTGCTAAAGCTAAAAAGAGATATTGTCGTAAAAAATGAAGTTGGTGTAGAGACATGAATACCAAATTCTCGAAGAAGGCTTCTTAACCACATAATATTTGTTGCCCTAGCAACAAGAGCTCTATACCTAACTTCAGTAGAAGAAAGAGTGATGGTGGAATGCTTTTTTAACACCCCCGGAAATGAGTATTTTACCTAGCAAGGAGCAATACCCGGTGCTAATTTTTGATATGAGGTATCTCCAACCCAATCAGAGTAAAAAAAGAATTGAAGATGAAGTGGAGATGCATAGATAGGTAAGCCAAAAGATAGCGTGCCCTTGATATAACGTTTCAAACGATTAATACTGAAAAATGTGTGGTGTGCGGCTGATGCATATATTGGTAAAATTTATTGACATGTGCAATGTCAAGCTTCATTAATGTGAGGAATTGCAAAAACCCAACTAAGTATCTATAGAACGTAGGAAGTGAATATATTGGAGATTGTTCGGCTTCAGTATGTAACTTTGTAGGAAGTAGAGTGAGGACCGATTTGCAGTCAAGCATGCTAGCCTGATTTTTGAGCTCTAGAGCATATCAAGTTTGATTCAAATGTAGCCCATAACATGTATACCCAGCAAATTGTGTATAGGACCAAGGTTTCTCATATGAAATGGATTTTCTGGCTTAGCAAGAATCTCTTGAATAACATTGTCATTACTACTAAAAACGAGGATATCATCTATGTATACAAGTATATAGATGACTATGTTAGGAGTTCAATAAATAAATAAATAAAGGCATCTGTTTTAGAGGTTTGAAACCAAGTGATTATAGATAATTGTTCAACGTGGCAAACCATTGATGTGGTGCTTGTTTCAAACCATAGAGAGCTTTTTGAAGCTTGTATGCATGAGTAGGTTGCAGAGGATCAACAAACTCAATTGTTTGTTTCTTATAGACTAGTTCATCTAGCCAACCATGCAAAAATGCATTTGAGATATCAAGTTGGAGGATATTCCATTTATTTGTAGTGGCAACCATGAGAAATATACGAATAGTTGGAAATTTGGCAACTGGACTAAAGTTTTCATTATAATCCGGTTCTTATTCTTGATTGTATCTTTGAGCAACCAATCGAACTTTGTATTGAGCTAACGAACCATCTGAATTTAGTTTGGTCTTGTAGATCCATTTTCAGCCTAAGATGTTCATATCAGTAGTGGGCGGTATAAGGCTCCAAATACCTCGAGTTTGTAAAGTCTGAGCCTCAATAGACATGGCTTTCCTACAGTGTTATTGTTTAATTGCTTGAGTGAAGCAGGAAGGTTTTTAATCTGATAATGAATGATGCAGGCTGAAAATTCAGATTTTTAGCGAGGTTTTAGATGGCCGGTTTGCAACCTGACTAGCATAGGATGACACATATGACGTGATGGTGGGGGAGACAGAAAAGTAGCGGCATTGGTTGTTGATGTATGAGGCAAGGAATTGTCAGTTGGAGATACAAGAAGAGAGCTGGGCTGTAGAGGCAAAGGTGTAGCAGCTTGTGTAGATGAAGGAGAACTTGAGATTTTCGGTTGTGTAGCTTGGAACAATAGGAGAGGTGGAATATATTCAAGTTTAGAGTTGCTAGTTAGGTTATGAAAAGAAGATTTATATGGAAAGTGATTTTCATAAAATACAACATGCCAAAAATATAGATGTGACCTGAGAGAGGATCAAGACAGTTATATTCTTTTATGGGCGAGTGAATATCCAAGGAAAACACATGCAGTGGATTTGGTGACAAGTTTATGGAGTGAATACGACAATATCCCAAAGATAACAAAGGCATCTAAAAGTCCTAAGATGATTATATGATGGAGGCTTCTTAAAGAGCATTTGAAATGTGGACAGCTTATTTGGTGTTTTGGATGGAAGAAGATTAATGAGATATGTAGCAGTTAGTAGTGTATCAAGCCATAGAGGGAAGATGAGCATCAAGCATAAGTGTATGAACAGTCTCAATTAGATGCCTATGTTTGTGCTCGGCAACAACGTTGTGTGTGGGCCTGTAGGGATAATTAATTTGGNAAAATTCTGCCCCAAATAGAGCCTAAGGTCTGTTCTCCAAGAGGTGCCTCCAAACACTCTTAAAAAAATCATCAAAATACATCGAACCTTTTAGCAACGGGGTCTGCACCGCCTTTGGCGCCGTCGGCTCTGAGTAAAAATTCTTTGCGTTAATTTGACGGCGCATACCTTTTCTTTAAAAACGTCATTTTGACTCCAAATTTCATCCTTTTAGCTTTTTTTTTGTTTTAAGTTCTAAAAATCAACAACCTGCAAGAAAACATCAAAGTACCTTCTATTAAAGTGCNTTTAGCATGAGCACACATCAAGCAATGAAAAGAGTGTGGTCTGATTTTGTGAGAGCCGAGATGATGATGAAGTTCTAGTTGAGAGGAGGGAGATGAATGCCCAAGCCGTCGGTGCTAAAGAGCAAAGTTAGAGGATGAGCTGAGAAGATTTGAAGTTGATGGTGCTGAAAACTTTACAGGATAGAGTCCTTAAAGACATGGATCTTGGAGGAGAAATTTGTTGGCCATCAGATCCTTTAGAACAAAACCAAACTTATTAAATATAACTGAACATGAATTAGATTTGGCGAGCCGATGAACTGAAAGCAAATTGTGAGGGATCTTTGGAACATGTAATATGAGAGATGGATGAAGCATATGATTGGAAGTGGATAATATTTGTTTACCGGTGTGAGCAATAGGTAGAACTTGGCCATTCTTAGTGTAATTTGTTGGGAGCTAGTGTAAGGTTGGGAATTAGTTAGATAATTGTTGTTGGAGGTAAGATATGATGATGCCCCCGAATCTAGAATCTAGTCATCTCCGAATGAAGATTGAGGAACCATATAAGCTTGAGGAGCTGGCTGATAAAGTAGATTAGCATGATGCCAACACTGAGTAGCCGAGTACCCCTCTTTAGCACATTTTTGGCATGTAATAGCTGCAGTAGAAGGGCGGCCTCCCTTGGATAAGATAGAGCTGAAGTGGGAGTTCTTATGAGAGCCCCTGAAGGATGCTGTATTTTTGTCTAGCATCCACCTTGTTCTTAATTTCATAAAGATACTGAACCATGGATTTATCTTTCATTGAAATATGATGCAAGTCATTTTTAAGCTGTATGATTTTAGTACAATTGGAAGATTGAAAACACCTCTTTATAGTTGCCCAAATTGACACACAAGAGTCAGGGTTAAGAACACAAGGTAAGAGCGAAGGTGAAATGATGGAATAGAGAGCTAAAGTTAAGTTTTGATCTACAAGCATCCAAATGTTCTAAGTAGGAATTGGAATAAAATTACCATTCTCACTGGCAATTTGACGAGCAGGTTTTAAGCATGAACTATCGTGATACCTCACAAATTCATTTGCCTTTAATAGTTTGAGGATTTGGATAGCAAAAGTTGGTGGAAAGCTGAATGTTGATGATAGACCTTATATTTGTCATCAAGAACTTGAGTTAAGATGGGGTGGAGACATTACCCATCTGGAGTTCTGTGGTAGATTAATTTTCAGCTTCAGAATTGATAGGATCTGCCATACTAGGGAGAAAGAAAACAAAATATTTTAAGGAACTTTAAGATATCACTGCTCTGATACCATGAAGAACTACCTCTACAATCAATAAACAACGAAAGGAATAACAGAGTATATGAAACTAAAAAGCTGCAGTTGAATTCTATAATATCTTCCACAGGAAACTATTCAATATTTAGTACATGAGAGAAGGGTGTAAAGTGGGGACCAAACCTGTACAAAGCATATACGGTTGTGGAAGGAAACAAACCATTTGATATGATGATGGGCTGCTAATTTTTCTAGAGTATTGGAGGTCTAAGCTGTTTTGATTATAGCCTCTTCTTCAACTACAACACCTTCTATATACTGGTCATTTTTCATATTTTAGCATTTTAGTTGAATTATTTTTTATTACTTTTGTTTTAATTTTCATGGGCAATATAATCATTTGTTAGAGGTTTGGTTTGATTATTAGACTTTCTAAGATTTCTACTTTAAAAAGTGTTCAAGGGTCTTGGAAATTTTTAAAAAAATGATGTTTGGCATAATACTCCCTCATCTTAGGCTGCATGTCTGATTTACTCTCTATATATTTCTCTCTTGTTTTTCTTTCAATTTTCTGATGACTATCATAGGCCTTTCATTTCAATTTGTCTACATCATTTACTACCAGATACAAGTTCCAAAAATCGTTGCATCTCCCACGTCATCCAATAGAGACTATGGTTATACAACATTATTGCTTGTTTTCTTGCCTCTTAAGGATGTATACCAGTATGGATTATTTATCATGTTAGTGTTGTCTACCTGAATTATTCATTTATTAGTTTTTTTTTTATTCTTATGGTCAGTGACCATTTATTAATTGTTTAGGATTAGTTTGGTTATTTATCTTTTCTTGTAAGATCTTTTATTTTAATTAACAACTTAATGGGACTTTAATAGGAGGTGACGATTGCTGAAATAAATAATACTAGGCATGCTTCTCCCCCTCACTTTTAGGCGACATGCAAGATAGTCTTTTTTTCCGCTCTTTTTCAGTCTTCCGTTTCCTTAATACTTTCATAAATCTCCCATTCTCTCTTTCTACATCAAAAAGTATCATAAAACAGCATTTTTCTGGGAACTATTTTTGGCAATTCAACAAAATGATGATCAATGTTATGATGAAGATTATTTTTACTCCATTTCTCTATTTGCTTTCCTAGCATTGATATTTTCCTTCTTCTAGGTCCTTTTTTTTTTATTACTTTGAATTGTAAAATCTAATGTAATTGTTTATAAATTTTTGGATATATGAAAGAAGTTTGTGTTTGAGAGAAAAATTAGAGAGCGAAATCTCTAGGGTTGAGAGCCTTTTGGCCTAATCTTTTTATTTAATTTTTTTATTTTTTGCTTGGTAGGTTTAAATATCTTATATATGAAGGCATGGGTATTTTCTTAAACTTGGTGATCTCTCTCATATTCTCTTATGACTTATTCTTCTCATCTTTCTAGCAGCATCCTAAATCATCTACTCAAGCCCTACAATCATAAAAATAAAAAATAAAAAAAATTCAAATTTCCACTTGAAGCTGTGGACCAAATAAGTGTCCTTTTGATCTATGTTTTATCTTCCCTTCTCCACCGCACTCTAAATCCTTTGGATTAACCCCTACTACAAATCTAACCTACACAAGTTCTCCTAACATTCATAAGCCTTTCCATTTCCCAAATCATGAACCCTTCCACTATATTGATAATTTTAAAATAATTAAATCAAGCCTAAACTAAGTCACCTTGACTTAATTTTGACTCTCTTCCATCATTTGTTCTCCAAATCACTCTTAACCTCACCAAACTTTCCAGAGGCTTCTCCATAACTTTTTAAGTGGTTTCATGCTTTGGATCCTCCATTATAAAAAATCTTAGGTCTAACTAGCCAAAGGAGAGCTCTAGGGTTGGCCATGATTAATCCTTTGGCCGACCTATTTTTATAGCTAACCACCTACAAAATTCTCCCAACCATCCAAGAGTTTTTTCCCACATCACTATCATCCACCACAACAAATGGAAAACACACATGCAGTGCAAATCTTCATACTGGCTAAAGTAATTCATGAAAATCCAATTCGTTATATGCTTTTTTATAAGAATTCAAATTAGGCCATAATTGAACCAAATTAGCCTATTTTCAAACCTTTTTAGACTAGTTTTAAATTTGTGCAGAATTGGTCGAATTTATCTATGTTTAGTTTGAATTTTTTTATTGGATTTTATCTTCTTTGGATAATGATTTGTGTAAGATTGAGGCATTTGTTAGGGATGGATAAGATCAATTTAGATTTAAATGCTAGTTTTATGACAACACATAGTTGGTACTTATTGATTGTTTGATGATTGAATGGATATAAATTATTTGTCGCCGATGTACTGCTCTATAGATCCAAGTAATTTATGTGACATGCTTCAATTTACATCTACAAAGTTGTTTCTCCTTTTCCCTTTCATCGCTCTTAAATTATTAT
>JXCR01133520.1:41473-105108 GCA_002079205.1 Phalaenopsis hybrid cultivar
ATATATATATATATATATATATATATAATTCAACCAATTTTTATCAAGCCAAAATTCACTACATCGAGCAAAACTGTTGTGATAAGGTTAATGGTGATGTTGATGAAGATTTAAATCCTTAAACCTTACATCCTCTCAAGAATGTCTAACCATAAAAAAATAAAAAATAAAAAAAAATAAATTTATGAGAATATGGTGAAGCTATGGGCGAGTGAATGTATCATAGGCTTAGAAATATTATATTAGCTTTCAAGGCCCAATTTGGTTTCACGTTAAAAAGATTTACTTTGAAAATACTTTTTGTGCTAAGACAATTAATTGAGAGGTATGGAGAGCAAGAAAAATTACACTTCATGTGATTTTTATTGATATTGAGAAGGCAAATAATGATTTCCATCGTAATTCATTTGGTTTGCTTTAATATAGACATGTGCATGTTTTGGATATATTGATATTATTATAATTATTTTTGAATGAGCTTTGCCTGGCACTAGAAACAATTGCGGACTCTCTCAAGAGTTTCAATCAGTATATAAATGTTAGACATATAAAGACATAAGAATTGAGTGTTGGTATGTAAATCTTCATTTCTTGTTAATTTAATGTTGTAGGAAAGGAAAATAACTTGAATTTAATCATTACATAACTCAAGTATAAGTCATTTTCTTTACTTGTCCTAGTTAAAATACCCGTATTTTTTGTTGATTCATAATATTCTAAATTATTCTGCAGCATTTTGAATTATTTTCCCATAATTATTAGCGCCGCCTTCTTGAACATATGCATGCTTTTCAGGAGGATGAACAAGAAGACATTCAGGCCACAGAAGTCATTTCCGATCAGTCTGGCTCTGCATCTGAACTTCTGAAGGTAACATATGTTCTGAGGGAGTTGATACTTTACTTTTTACTCATACCACCCATATCTTTGATATAACATAAAAAATATCACTATTTTAACTTTTAAAAAGCAAAATGCACTCTTGAATACATTAGTTAAGATGGCATATATGTAAGCATTGAAGTTTAGGTGTTGGATTTATATATTCATAAGATTTAAGTGGTATGCATGTAACTCTTCCACATACATATATTTGAATCAATTTTGTCATTTAGGATGAGGCAGATGATTCTGGTTACGCTGTTGGAGATGATATTGCACTGCAGCAAGATCAGCAAATACTGGAGAATCTGGAAGAGCATAACCAGAGAGACTATGAGCAAGAAGATCAACAATATATTTCGCGAAGACCATACCCGAACCAAAGAGGGGGCCGTGGCGGTCGGAGAGGTTATTTGAGCGGGCGTGGTTACAATGGTCGTGGCGGCAACGGTGGCAACGGCTATCAAAATGGACGGAACCATTACTACGATCCCGGTTATCATCCAAGAAACTATTATAACACGAGGGGTCGGGGTGGTAGATACGGAGATTCTGCCAATTACAAGCATCAAGGAGCTTCAGTCCATGACAATCATGACCCTTAAAAGAAGTTTGAACCAGGTGCTGGTTCTTAGTTTTTGATGTCATGGTTAACATTCTCTTAAGCTGAAAATCGAAAACCTTGAGATAATTATTTTGCTGCTTGTTTATTTCAGAATTTATAAGCTTATGCTGATTATGATTTTGTTGTTCTTCCCTTTCAAGGTTTTTGATTGTAGGGACTTTGTAAAGTGTCTGGAATCATGATTTTAAAAATCGAACCGACTTAGCTTCTGATCCAACCAAATTGACCTTGAAACGGCTCTTCGGTCGCATTTGTTGCAGAGCCAAAAATTATAATGTTAAATCAATCAATAATAATATGTCATAAGTTAAATTATTGAATATTAAATTTATGAAAGTTTGATTTATTATTATTATTATTTGTTTTTAATTTTATGAAAATTTAATTTATTTATGAAAATTCAATTTTAAATTTTTGATTTAGTTCATGTGTTTTTAAATAGCTGTAGTGCATGTGCATTATTTTTTGAATATTATTAATGCACAATTTAAGTGATAATCTAAAATAATTAATGATCTGATGCTTGTTTTAATTTGAAAGAATTAAATACAAATTCATGGTAAAGGCTTAAGGGGCAATTAAATGAAGAACACTTTGAAATTTTGCTATTCATAAGCCTAGCATCATTTTTCATCTATTTTTATAAAATATCAGTCAAATATCAAAGTTCATGATTGATATGTCATCAATAAATATATGTCATCTGAAACCAAACTCGAGGATTGGTATGAATTTTGAGATAATTTTATTAGTGAGAAATATTTAAAATTTGATTAAAAAATATTTTGTGTTTTAATCTCACAAACATAAGTCAAAATGATCAGGTTGACTAAATGGATTCAATAACACCAAATATGTCCAATTCGAGTTAAATCAAGCTCAGATTAAGTCATTAAATAGAATGCTTTATGTGCATAATTGGACTGTCAAGCGGATTTCAATTATTATAAGTTTATAGTCAAATTGAGTGTCTTGGCAAGATTAATTCAACTAGCCCAAGATTGTTTAGTTTCGTAAATTACAATGTTTCTTTTGTTATGTATGTAATTATTAATAAATTCTCTTATAATATGTGTATTAAAATTTCCTTGGGCTATGATTTGAATTTCATAACTTCACAATATTTAATAGATTTACTAATGGTCCGTTTGGGGCAACTTATAAGTGCATGTGGCAATTTCAAAGCGCTGAAAACGCCGCCGTACCGTTTAGTTCGTGTGTTTCGCCAGCTTATCCGAAACTGCGTTTGGGTTTTTACATTAAACGCAGGCCACAGGTCGATCCCCGCGGCCGGCCTGCGGGCCGCGTTACAGGATAAGCAGCTTATCCTGAAAAGCACAAGGTGCCTCAAACGGACCCTAAAAGCGTTAACCGATTTTCTATGCTTTGCTAGTGACGATTAATGAGTTTACACCCCTAATAATATGCTCATCTAAAATTTGATTAAAATAAATTTTAACAGTTATGCAATAACTATTTTATTATTCATATATTACATTAAACATATTTAAATTTTCTAAAATCATGCTAACCAAGATTATCATTAAGAAAATTTCGCCTCATTTTTCTTCTTAGATTAAATTACTCCTAAGAAAACTTAATTAAGATAATATGCATAAGAGTATGAACCTTCCTACATTAAATATCACTATTACTAATCTTTTAAAAGTGTAATATAAATTAATGTTATCAATGTAAATATTTAACTTTAGATAGTAGATATGTAAATACATAAGAATTGCATGCTATATATATAATTTTTCCTATTTTGAAACATGCTAGATTTCAAGAGTTTTTATTCAAATTTAAATATTATTTTAATATTTCTCTAATTTCTTATTATTTTATCAATTAATTGCAACAATAATCAAAATCAAAACCATCTTCTCTCTCATAATTAATAACTCGGCTCATTCATCAACTCGAACTTATAAAATTGAGCACGAGCTCGAGTCTAAACTCAATTGATTAGTTAAATTAAGTTTAAAACAACGGTGTCTCAAACTCAACTATGACAATTTTTTCTCTAAATTTAGACAAATTTGAGTAAAGTGCAAATACATTCAAAATTAGGTACCCATACTCTCCAACTAAAAAATATTTTCGTCCGGAGTCCAGACGCAACATACATCCAGACAACGGGCGCAATACACCAAGGCTGTTTTTTTTCTTCCTCGCTCCATCTGGTGTATCACGTCCGTTATCCAAAAGTAGCTTTGTTTCCAGACTCCAGACTCAATATTTTATCCCAATCAATAGGTACAACAAATCTTTTTTTTTTCTACTTTTTGACATTCGATCAACGAAGATATATATTCGACTTCTCATGCATTATCTTTATTTATCAATCCGGCATTATTATTTCTTTGCGGTATTTACATACATAGCACATAATTCTTACATATTTATATGTCTCACATCTAAATTTTCAGATTCGAACACATAGCACTCGAATATTTAATATCTCATAAAAAATAGAATTAATATATCACTTTTTAAAAGTGAAACTTGCATCTTCAAGTATAGCTTTAAAATACAAACGTTCTGCATATAAATAAGAAAGTTTAGGTGTGAGATATGTACATACATACTAATTTGTGTGGTGCGTATTTAAAATTTATCTTTTTCTTAAAAAAAAAGTTTACATAAAAATCCTTCAAATTTAAAATATTTCGTCTGAGCACCAATCTGATGAAGGATGGATCCATTTCTTCTGCCATCAGCGGAAATACAGAGATACTTCTTTTTAATAATTTTTCCAGCCAAAAATCAGGTAGGTGA
The DNA here is from genome assembly GCA_002079205.1 of Phalaenopsis hybrid cultivar. Lineage (NCBI taxonomy): Eukaryota > Viridiplantae > Streptophyta > Magnoliopsida > Asparagales > Orchidaceae > Phalaenopsis > Phalaenopsis hybrid cultivar. The sequence goes on from JXCR01133520.1 coordinate 45,762, forward strand.
GAATTTATGATTGTGTAGGTAAAGACTAAGTCTAGATTACATATCACATGATTATTATGTATTTACATATCTAAGAACTAAAATTTGATATTTATGTTTATAACACACTCGACTTATGCATTATTATGATATGCATGTAAATATGAATGTTTAGGTGTTCCGATAAGTAAATACATAAGAATTATGTGGAATGTATGTTAACGCCCCTGTCTAGAACTGTCTATGATCTCTGATAGAGAAAAATTATTCTATACATACACCGTATCCAATCTCCACCGTTGATTGATCCAGCGATCAAATTTTTTTATTTTTTTTTAAATTTAAATGAGGCCCACCTAAATACATCTTTGCTGTAACGAATGGTGAAGATCAGACATCACATGCATTTCTACGTATTGTGCCTGTATGAAATAATGATAGAGATAGCATACTGAGAATAGGCCAAATGTTCAGAAAATATGCAGATTTTAGATTTGGATTGAATGGTTTAGCTGCCAGGAAATAGGTTTATTGTACAGAAGTTGTGTTTTATTTGTAAATATGCAATTATAGATGCAATTTTAATTTTTAATTTTTATTCCTTCTTTATTTACATGGGAAATTTTGTTGAATGACGTTCAATTTAGCTCCTCTCTCTCTCTCTCTACATGTATATTAAAATATAACTAAATGATTTACGTACATGCCACTCAATTCTTATATAATTACACAGGCCACCTTGGCTATTCATTAAACTTATAATGTAAAAAACAAAGGTAGAGTTATAAATATCTAAGAATTGTGTTGCATACATGTAAATGGCATGAAATACTTTGAATAGAATATCATATCAAATTTGAATAATAAATAAATTTACTTGGAATATAAATTTTGATTAATTTATATTCAAAGTATATTAAAATAAAATTATAAATTTTATGATTTACACTAATAAAAAATTTTCATCAGACTCCATCTTTTATTTCATTTAGGCACCCCAGCACCAATCTATAGAAATGATCAATTAGTTTCTTCAGATGTATCTCATGAATGGGCAGAATAATTCCTACTGCAAATAGCCAAGAGCTTGCATACATGTAAATACAAATTAAAACAGTGAAATCACATAAAAACCCTCAGAAGCGCCACAATTACGAGAAAATATCATTAAGACTTTACAAAAAAGATAACTTTTTGCAGTATAGTCTACTTATAAATAGTTTTTGGCACCATGCAAATGGCGATCTATCACAGTGGGAAGGAGAAGACAAAAACACTAAGGGCACCTTTGGGGAAGCTTGTGTTTATCCAGATAAGCCGCTTATCTGGAAACATGGATCGCAGGGTTTGACCCACGTTCCGCGTTTAGTGTAAAAAACCAACCGCGTTTTTGGATAAGCTGCTCAAACGTAATTTGCAAACGGTCAGTCAACATTTTCAAAACGCCGTTGCAGCGGATAAATTACCCTAAATAAAGCCTAAGGCAACTCGAACCATCTTCTCAATCCTTTATGACCACCAGTTTGAGTAGAGTCCTTAGATTTGCTTGATTTAATGCCTGCAAACTTGGAGCGATATTGTTCGATTAATCTGTCTAGTTTATCTACTTCTTCTGGTTTCGAGGTTTTCCTTCTCTTCTGCTTCGAGTCTTTAACAGCTCCAAGCTTCCTTTTCCGGGGATTTTCCATTGATTCTTCATCAGGTCTGCGCTTATGGGCCTCTGGGAGAGCTTGCTACAAAAGCCAGCAAAAAATAAATAACTTTGGAAGACATACATGCATACCACTTAATTGCTATGTATTTATGTAACTAACATCTTTACACATATATCACCTTATCTATACATGAAAATATGTATTTCACATTTTAAAAGTTAAAATAGCGGTGTTTTTTATGTGCTGTGAAAGATTTGGGTGGTAAAAACATAAAAATCAAAGTTTGCGCGTCAGATATGTAAATACATAGGATTTTGGTGGTATGTAAATGCCCCAAAAAATTATAGAACCGTCTGATTATGATTGGTAAGCTGAGAAAGGAAATGGCAACATACCACTGAATGAGCTTTTTTCTCTGCGTTTGAGTTTGTTTGTTTTGTTCTTGAGCTAACTTCAGGGTTTGGCTTCAGGTTTGATTTCCTGTTGTTTGGTTTCGCAGAGTCGGATGTTTTCCTCTTTGCAGGAGTTCTGTTCTTTCGTGTTCCCACAATTACTTTTCTGCTTATTTCTCTATTATTATCCTTCTCATGTAAATCAGGCTCATCTTTGGCCGAATCAATAGATTTACACATGTGGGATGGTTTCTTTTTATTTCTCTGACGATTTGGTTTCATTCCTTCCTTTTCAGCATGTGAAGAACTTATTTGTTTATATGAATCTTCGTTCCTCTGCTTTATAGAATCTGATTTCACTTTTTGTAGCCTTAATTTACTGAGGTCCTCGAGAGCAAATTCCACGATAGGACGACGCTCTGAGCCAAATGTCTCTGTAAGGATAGAAATAAAACTGATCTTTATGAGGGTAATAATATGAAAAGTATGTAAGAATAGTAATAAGAAAAGCAACCAACTGAAAAAAATTTAGAACTATTCTACATTCAATTGAAGAATAAAAAAATAATTATAAAATGATAATAACTTATATAGTAACCAACTTAATTATTTATCAATAATAAGTTAATGAGACTATCAGAAACTCATACTTGTTTGATGTGATGTATCCATGCAATAAGTGGAAAAATAAGTAACATGAGACTGGGTACAAATGCACAATCAGTATAATTTGAGAGAGTGTATTCCTCCTTATCAACGATTAAAAAGGCTAAATTGGGAACCCATTTGTTTTACCTTAGTGAGGTGAGGTGTAAGCCTCGAGCAGATCAAGGTGTAAGCCTCAAAAAAGACAAAAAAACACACAAAATTAAAAATTATTCATAAATATAACATAAAGCATGGATACAACATCAACAAGCCTTTATACCACTAAGTGAGATCGGTTACATGAATCAATTTTCTCCATTGCGTTCTATTGAGTGCCATTTTTTAATTTAATTCTAATAAATTAAGATAATTTTTTATACAATATGCCCAAGTCTTTTTAGGTTTGCCTCTGTCTTTCTTAACATAAGTCGAATATAAAACATCTACTCTCCTAACCAAATCATCGGATGGCTGACATTTCATGTGACCAAACCACCTAAGACAACTCTCTCTCTTGTCCGCCACTGGAGCTACAACAAACCTATCATGGATATATTCGATTCGCATTTTGTTTCTAAGTGTCAAGGCACATCCACCTATGCATTCTTATCTCAACAACATTTAACTTTGTTTTATACTTCTCTTTTAAGGGCCAAAATTCTGCACCATAGAGCATTGCAGGTCTCACTACCATCTTATAAAATTTTTCTTTCAGCCTAAGCAGTACTTTTCTATCACACAATAGGCCCGATGCATTCCTCCACTTCTACTAATAACATCTCTATCTATATCACCATCACTTCGAACAATACACCCGAGATATCTAAAACATTTACCCCTTTTAATGATTTGATTAGCCATAGTTACAACTCTGTCACTAGAGCTACTACTAAATTATATTCCATATATTCAATTTTAGTTCTGCTCAAACGAAGGCCTTTAGGCTCCAATGTAGACTTCCATAATTCAAGTTTTGCTTGAACTCTTTTTTTAGTCTCATCCACAAGAAGGATATCATCATCGAAAAACATACACCAAGGTACATCCACCTTTAAATGTCCTGTAAGAGCATCCATAACTTAAACAAATAAATATGGGCTTAAAGCTGATCCCTGATAGAATCTAACTAAAATAGAAAAATACTTGGTCAATTCTTCTTCTGTTCAAACACAATTAACAACTCTAGTATATATATCTTTCAAGACTTGAATATAAGTCATATCAACACCTTTCTTCTCTAGAACTCTCCAAATGACTTTTCTAAAAACCTTATTGTAAGCATTTCTAAATCATAAAAAATCATATGTAAATCCTTTTTATTCTCTCCGTACTTCTCCATCAAACCTCTCAATAAAGCATTTTGAAATGTGATTCTAGAAAAGCATTCACTAAAAATTTAAATATTCCATGAGGTTTACGATCCAAAGTAACATCATAGTTACTTTCATTTTCAAAGTCAATCATATTTATTATCATCTAATTCTATCTTAGTTCACTATAATTTTTTTTATCAATTAATCTGAAATTCAATATAATTTAAAATAAAAAATAAATTAATAACATAATCAAGTATTCATACTTAAATTATGTTTTGATCTTTTTTAGACATTGTATGAAATATATATAATATAATATAACAAAACAAAATATAATATAGTGTATATTAATAGTATAAGATAATATATGTTTTCACATAACCTGGTCGAGACGTTGCCTCAAACGTATCCAGGCATAAAGCATAAAGCCTCGAGGCGTGCGCCGCACTTGTGACATTAAAGGCTTAAGCCTCGAGTTTTTTTTTTTCTACGCCTCACATTGAGGAACGCCTCGAGAGTCTTTTTAAACAATGCTATTCATCAGAAGCTACCACTTATTAGCATTTAGGGTGTTTTTTTATAGGAAGACGGAGCAGTAAATGAAAAAATTATGGTTATTATAGTAGCTCTGTAGAGATTTTCTCTATCCTTCAGTTCATATATCAGCCACACCCAAACAGAAACATTAATGTTTTATTTCAGTACAGAATTTGATAAAGTTTTACTTAAGTTTAAAATGTTTAGGATTTTCATTTTGCAATATTTTTTTCAAGTTGTTGTTCAAGAGTATATATATATCAGATTTACCTTGAAGGTTTAATGGTGGATTTTATAAAATTAAAATAATGCCGACGATGTTGTCTGGATCCAATGTTTGGTTAATTAATATATAAGTTGCCAACAATAGAATAAAAATGTTAAGATGAATGTGTGATAAAATGAACAAATATGAATTAAAGAACGATTATGATAAAATAAAAAAATTGGAGGGACGTCTATTGAAAATAGACTTGGGCAGTTTGAGCACTTATAATAAAAGGGTAATACAAAGTTAATTAAATTATTATCAAACAATTAAAAAATAAACCTACGGTTATGTGGAAAAATGCTATTCAAAATGATTTGAGAGTAATAACTCTATAAACTCAGATAATACATAATAGAAATAAATGAAACATAAAAATTCATAACACCAATCCTAGTAAGTCGGGATAAAGATAATGATGATAATGAAAATGACAATACATAAATTTCCCCAAAAAAAGGAATCGTTGTCATAACAAAAACCAATGCAGAAGGTAGCAAATGCATATTTGGTATTAAGTTTGGAACAAGTGACAGTACCATAATTTACATAGAAAAGGCCATAAGCAAACAGTAATATAGGTAAAAAATTAGCATTTTCTACTCTATCATCTTACCTGGATTGTTATTGAGGACTCTTAGCGCCACAAGAGCATGCTCATGCTCTTTAAAATCTACAAATGCAACACCACGTGAATATTTCTTGGCAGAAGATTGCCCCTTTCTATCATCCTTCAAGAGTTTTACCTAAGTACAGAACAGTTTAGAGATCCCGAAAACCAAATGGATTTTGCTTGGTTAAGAATAACCATTTAACCTGCGTATCAAACCTTTTGAACTTCCGGATTTTGCTTTGATGCCCGAGAAAGAATTGCATCTATAAACATCTTCTTCACTTCCTCTTGAGTCATCGTCTTTGGCACATTATACATAATGAGTCTTGTCCTGGATACGTGAAACTTTGGAGATCGCAGCATTTCAATCTTCTTTTTGGCTAACCTATTCAAAGAAGTTTAAATTTTCATAGACATTCAAATCAGAATAAATGCTACAGATATGAAATAATATTAAAATTAGCTACATAGCATCAAAAAGGAATGCGATGAAAATTGTTAGACAGGTGCAAAAAATTGGATCAGCATATGCAATGGACAAGGCTGTAATTTAGCATCCAACAACAGAAGGTATTGCCGAAATTTTCCCACAAGTAAATGCAAACAAAGTTTTCAAATTCTATGAAAAAGCAAGCAACAAGCCTTCCAGATTTTAGTGATAAATAAAAAATAATAATGAAAAAGTAAATTTCATCATCATTATCATCAATCACCTCAATACCAACTATTTGTGGGAGGCATTATGAATCATTATTCTCCATTTGCTCTTGCTCATTGTTGAAGGAGTTGTTAGACCTATTATACGTAAATCATCCAACACAATAATTTTATCACCTAACATAAGGCCATTATCTTCCCTTCATTATTCATATCGAAGTCACCCAAATTTATTTTTTGCAAACTTCTCTTCTATAGATATAACATTCTAGCCATCCTTTTAATATATTTATTCTCAAGCTATCCCATCCTACCTTTGCCGTATATATTATCTTAACAAACTTTGTTACCAGTGACTTTTTAATAGCCCAATGCTCAGATCCATACACTGTAGCCATGGTTTTCAATAACGAATGGCGCATCATGGTACGAGGGCTCTAGAGAGTAAATAGGGCATAACACATGGCATGGTGTAGAACATATTAAATATGAAAACAAAATCAAATAAAAATGATAAATATAGACATAATTCCAGTATATGATATAAGATCCACTTCATACAACACATTAGAGTAAAATAAAACTCGATCTTTAATAAACTAATGAGTTTTATACACAAAAATTTAATTTTTTATTCAAAAAGAGAAATACTAAATTGTAATTTCATAAAATTGTACGCTAAACTAAAGGCTTAATCCTCAAACTCATCATTATCATTATCATAAGTAAAATGAGCTTCACCGTCCCTGTCCACATCCCCGTTCAATAAAATCGGACTTCATCGATTCACGACCGAACCGCACAGCGGAAACACACCGATTTTAGATATCCAGAACAACAAACATAAGTGCACAACACAAGAAATCTAGAAAAAACATAAAAATTTAACGTGGAAAAACTAGAGAACAAGTAAAAAACAAGTCACACCAAAACAAAAATTTCATAATCAAAATCAAGAAAAATATACAAATTATACCATGCTAGGATTTCCCCTCTACTTTCCTGGAACTTGCAACAATTCGGACACCCCTTCCAATCTTGATCGCATAAGAGAAATCAGTCGAAATCCACCCCTTGACTCTTACACGCAACTCGCACTCGCACTTGTTACACGCTGTTGAAAAAAATATATAACAGGCCTGTTTTCAAATGAAATGAGGATTTAAAATCAAACCAGAAAAGAGAATCACTCCTAATGCTGAATCACTCATCTCGAGTGTTGGTTTTCCACTTGCTATGTTTTAAAAGCACAATCTGATCGTTGTCACGCCCTTCCAGGGTGTAGACATTCCAATCACTCTGTTTTTGGACATGAAATGAGCAAAACAGTGGTGCATTTATGCTCTGACTAGCCACAAGACTTCCATACACTGGGCGTTGGGCGTCTTTCCTGGCAAAGGGTTGCCCGCTATGGGCACAGTGTGTCCTTAAGGGGTACTGATTTTTTTGTTGCACAACGTTGGTGTTGTTGTTGTTATGTCTCAGGCTCCACAACACCAACAATCTCCCACTTGGAGACTGATAGCACCCAATTCCACACCTCCAAAAATGTACTATTTTCATACTATTGTATCGTAATGTGGCTCACCTCCGATTTCAAACTTCCTGAACACCAACTCAAGCCAAGCAAAACTTCAATTTCTTGGTAGTCACCACCTTAGTTAACATATCTGCAGAGTTTGTATGTATCTTTAAGAATAATAACTGCTCAACTTTTAGAAGAGAGTGAATAAAATGATACATTAATTGAATATGCTTTGCCCGTGAATGAAAAATGACATTCTTAACTATATGAAAAACACTAATACGATCATTATAAAGCTTTCCAATCCCTTACTCATTATCCATTTCTGTCATAAAACTCTGCATCCAAAACAACTCTTTGTTAGTCTCAGTTATAACAATATATTCAGCTTCCATAGTTGAAAGTGCGACAATATTCTGCACCATGAAAACCCAATTCATTGTTGTGTTCCCCAAAGTAAAGATATATCCCTATTGTACTTCTATTATCCATATCACCCGTAAGATTTAAATCTACAGATCCGTGTAGATCAATTCATGCATTTCCAAAACAAAATGCTTTGTTGATTATTCCCCTCAAGTATCTGAGAACACCTCCTCCAAATGATATTTGTTAGTATTGTCATTGTACCTGCTGATCACTCACACTGCATGTGCAATATCTGACCTCGTATATATCATAACATACATCATACTTTCAATAACTGAAGCATATAGAGTTCCTCCCATCTTGGTTTGCTCTGCTTTAGACTTAAGTAATGGTTCCTAAGATAGCTTGAAGTGAACTAAGAAGGTGTGCACTGATTTTGCCTAACTCATATTGAACATTTGTAGCACATTCTCAACATACTCAACATAAGACAACATCAAAGTATATGCACACTTTTTTATGCTGATTCTCATTCTGAGGATTTTCTTGGGTAGACCTAAATCCTTCATCTCAAATTCTCTTGATAATTGCTCCTTCAAGTCCTTGATTTTCTCGATATATACTTATACAATAAGTATGTCATCCACATACAAAAGAAACAAGATATAACAATTACCAATTTTTTTAATGAAGCGACAGTGATTTGTCTGACACTTCATGTACATATTGTTAGACATGAACCTATTAAACCTTTTGTACCACTGTCTTGAAGTTTGCTTCAAATCGTAAATGTTCTTCATCAATCGGCAAACCATGTCTGCTTTCTCCAGAACCTCATAACCCTAAGGCTGTAGCATATACAATTCTTCTTCCAGATCCTCATGTAAGAAGGTTATCTTTACATTCATCTTCTCCAGATGTAGAATTTTATATGTTACCAACTCTGATAATTGTCATTTTCACTACAAGAGAAGATATCTTAGTGTAGTTTACTCCTTTATGCTAAAACCACTTCACAACCACCATCTAACTTTTCATTCAATCTGTAGATTTGCTTGTTGTGTTGTGCCTTTTTACATCGGGCATTTCTACTAAATCTCAAGTCTGATTTGACCTCAATGACTGCATCTTATTAACCATGATAAACTCCCTCTCCTTTAAATCTTTCAACTTGAGTGGCATCTTCATAACACTCTGGTTCACTACTATCAGTTAGCAAAAAATACTATAATGAAGGAGAATACCTCTGTATCGGTTGCATGACTCTGTTGGACCTCCTTACTTCAGTACCAGGTGACCGAAAGCTTCATATGCTTCATCAGATTGAGCATCTCTCCTTTCTCGATCTTCTTTATCACTTTTGTCTTCTGTGCCAGCACGCTTGAATTATTTTTTAAAAGTAACTGAGGGACTATCCTGAGTTATGCTCATTTCCTTTTACATTTTCAATTCATTGAACGTCACATCTCTGCTCCCGATGAACTATTGATACTGATAATCCAAGAATTTATACCCAGATTTATTTGAATTGTATCGAATGAAAGTGCACTTTATATATTTTGAGTCAAATTTACTTATGTATTCTGCATCAAAATCAACATATGTTGAATAGCCAAATAACTTCAAGTGAGACAAATTTATCTACTTATCACTCCTGGCTTCTTCATGTAAGCCTGCAGCGTTCACTATTTCTGCCCAAAATCGATTTGACAAGTCTACATGCAACCTCATACTCATGGCATGCTTCTGTGATGGTTCTATGCATGCAATCAGCCACATCATTCTTTTTGGGGTGTCCTTAACAATAAACTCATGATCACTTATGATGCACACTAATTCCTAAATCGCCGATCACGATACTTGCCACCATTATCTGATCTGAGAATCTTGAGCTTCAAGTCCTTCTCATTCTCTACCATGGCCTTCTACCTCTTAAACACCTCAAAAAAATCAGATTTATGGTTTAAGAAGTAAGCTTATACCTTTATAGTGTGAAAATCTATGAAAGTGATAAAATAATGAGACTTCAATGGACTAAATCGGAATAAAGCCTCATACATCAATATGCATTAACTCCAACTTCTTGAACTTTACCATTGACCCACTTTTGGATAAAGATTTTTTTTTTTTTTGCTTGTCATACTTAGTCTTCACAAAAATCAATATTTATAGATTTTACGCCCTGAAATTTATTCTCAAAAAGTTGGGATTTCATACATTTCTCGCTTATAAGGCCGAATATGAGCTGCCAAAGACCCGCACAATCTTTTTTTCAGCCACATCAATGATTATGTCATCTCATTGATAAAGTAAATATTGTCTTCAATGTGGCCCTAAGCCATCACCATGGCCTCCCTAGTCACCTTCCATGAATCACCCGTGAAAGTAGTCACATACCTTGGCCTTGAAAGTTGGCTCAAAGTGATCAAATTACTCTTCAAAATTAAAACATGCCTAATTTTACTGAGCTTCTAAGCTATTCCATTCGACAACATGATATCAAAATCACCCTTTCCTACAATACTATAGCCTTTGTTATCTTTCAAATACACCTTACTTAAACCAATCTAAGTGTAATTTTTTTAAACATTTCATTATTTAGGCATGCATAAGAAGAGACTTGAATCTACTATCCAAAAGTACTGACTAGGGAAAAAACTAGGAAGTCACCCCGAATTTACTAGTAGAAAGATTGTTGTCTTAGCCTCCACAATCAGATTTTTTCGAAGCTTTACAGTCCTTTTTTAAAAGATATTTCTTGCACTTATGACATGCTTCTATTCATTTCCCCTTCCTAACATAGACTTTCCTCTTCTTAACTTGAATATTTCAGCCTATATTTATATCCAAATTTGTTCTGATGTTCTCAACATTCAAAACAGAATTTAAATATTTACCACTCGCGTTCTCGTGAAATTCATTTAGCACTAAACTTGCGATATCATCAAAGTTTAACTTCGTATTACTAGAAGAGTTATGTAGTGACTAGTCCATCCCAGTTGTCTACAACGAAGAAAAGATTGATAGTGCTCTGACCTCATCATCAAACTTGATGCTCGCAGAACACAACTGGTTCTTTACAGTGTAAAAATTATTCAAGTGATCAACCACCAAACTATATTTCACCATCTTATGTTGAAGAATCCCTTCATCAGGAAAACTTTATTTGAAGTTGAAAGTTTCTTATGCATCTTTGTCAGTGTCGTCATGAGATACATCGTAGTTTTCTCATTCAGTATGTTGAAAGCAACGGACAAGTAAAAGGCGGATCAAACATATTATTGTTCGATCAAGCACTTCTCGTCCTTCCAGTGTCATCAATTCAGGTTTCTTCGTGATTCCTTTCAGTGGAAAATACAATTTCTTTTGATACAATAAATTTTTAACTTGCATTCTTCAGAACGCAAAGTTTGAAATATTGAACTTCTCCGCCTTGTATCTCGCTATGTCGGTCATTACTCTCAATTAAATCAAAGATTTTTAAAAAACATGTCTCTAATACAACTTGTTGTGATGGGAAAAACTGATTTAGTCAATTCCCAATTCTACAACATAGCGAAAAAGCACACCGATTCGAGAGATTAGAAAAAAAATAAACAAATATGACAACAGAAGAAATCCAAAAAAATCACACAAGATTTAAAGTGAAAAAACCCGAGAACAGGAAAAAAATACAGAGCCACACCACAAATTTTCATAAGAAAATCAAGAGAAATGTACATATTGCTCCACCATTAGATTTCCTCTCTACTCTCATAGAACTTACAACAATTTTGATGCTCCTTCCTCTTTCGATCACACAAGAGAAATCGGTCGAAATTCACTAGACTCTTCACGCAACTCAGACTTTTTATGAACCATCAAAAGAATATACTGCAAGTCAGTTTTCAAATTAAACGAAGGCTTAAAATCAAATCGAAAAAGAAAACCGCTCTTGGCACTGAATCGGTTGTCTCGAGTGTTGTCTTTCCACTTGCTTTGCCTTGGAAGCATGATCTGGCCGTAGTTGTGCCCCTCCTGGGCGCAGGAATTCCAATCGCTATGTTTCTAGACTTAAAAAAAGGCAAAAATGTGGCGCATCTGCGCCCTAACTAGGCACATGACTTCTACGCAATGGGGGCATGTGCACTCATCCTAGAAAAACAGAGCCACTATGGGCACAGGGGCGTTGGTTTCCTGTTGTACAAAGTTGGTGTTGTCACATTTGTGTATCAATCTTTACAACAGCAACATCTTCCTTACAAACTCCATGTTCTTAATGATATAATTTATTAGACCAAAGTTCTTAAACCCAAGCAAGCTAAGTATATATTTCTTTCAATTGCCTTTTCTTTTCCTTTCGAAGAATTGCAAATACAAAATATCTCAATAGGACGCAATGGACGAAAAAGATTCACGTAGTCGACCCCACTTAGTGGGATAAAGGTTTGTCGTTGCTGTTTTTATTGTTATTTGTAAGCATCAACAACCCCGACCACATCCCTCCGAATTAATACCTAAGCAACAAAAACTCATTATCTTTCATAGCTCGATCATCCAATTTACTAATCAAACATTCTTTGGGATCATTAATGCCATATAAATAAATTAGATTCATTTTAGTATTCATTAAAATATATTTTATTTAAATTTAGTATACACTTATTTAGTTTAGTAAGTATTAATACAACAAACATACTTTTTTATTTCAACCACTATATCCTAATACATATTCTCATTCTTCTTTATAATAGATCCAAGATACTTGCATCTAATTAGTAGATATCACTTTTAGTAAGAATGATTCAAAATTGCTAATATCACGTCCACAAACGTTTCATAACATACATGCAATTGTCAATTTACATACCGACGCAAAACACGAGATTATTGTGATTCCGCGTCACGGACCTCATGATCGCGAGATTAACTGACCTCATTAATCCTCTTTCCTCTTTTATCTTTTCTCCTATTTTAAAAAAGTTTCTTACTTTTGTTTCTTTTAGGTATTCTCTATAAAAGGGATATAAATGCGTGCGCGCATGTGTGTTGTAGCCAGGTTGTTTGATTTTTAGTTTTTTTGGATTTTATGAATTGTGGATACTTTCATCTAATTTTTGCTCTCCAAAATATTATAGCATCTTCCGCTTGCAAGTGGTGTTTATAGCTTGCTCAGAAACAAGTAGCGGATCTCCCTTGCCATCCGCTCCTCACAAGTTTGTCATTCGCTCGTTGTTGTCAATCAAACAACCATAACACTCGCCACCATCTGTTGTTTACAGAAAAAAGCCATTGTCTTCTTGTTTTGGGTTCACTGTCCCACCCCCATTAACACTGATTTCTAGTTGTCATCCATCCTCCTATTCTTGTTACCCATCCTAAAACTTCTCTAACGCATTTTGGTGTCTAACACACACCTTCTACAAGCCCTAGAACGGTGTCATTTGATATCAGAGCCAGCCAGAATCTCGTTTGGAAGAACGAGATGCTATGCTACCAAGGAGAAACCCTCAATTGCAGCGGAAGCTTATTCATTTTGTAAGAAAGAAGCATGCAGAAGTCACACACAACAAAGGTGACCAACCAATTGAAAGAGATGGAAAACCAATACTTCATAAACTTGGCATGAAATATCAGCAGAGAAGCCATAATTTTGGAGTGAAGATTGGCTTGTCGGATTTTTTATGGTCACATGAATTCGAATAAGTTCATCGAGTGGCTCTAGGTAGTGAAACTTGACTTTCAGTACAAAGATATCCCACCTGAGATAAGGATAGAGCTAGCACCTATCAAAGTTTAAGAAGAGTGCATCTCCATGATGGGAAATTTTGAAATGCCTACATTTGCGAGAAGAAGAAAGCAAACTCGCTATGTAGTCTAAAGATGAAAAAGAAAATACAAGGTAAGTACCTACCAACACATTACAATAGGACCTTTTCTTGAGACTACACCGCTTACAACAAAAAAGATCTTTCAGCAGAAATGTACACAGTTGAGTCGAGCAGTTTATATTAAGGCGTGAGCTAGTCATGTCTGAGAGACAGAGACAGTCCATTGGCATCATGGTCCAATTATAGCCTTAATGGACATTACAGGGTATTTAGAGTCTAGCTCTGAAGGTGGAAAGATAACACAATAATATTAAGTCCACACCATCCTTCAAACACAGTTGAGCTCAAACACAACCAACAAGAGTGCGCACAGTGTAACATCTCAGCCTAACCCATTAGAAGAAAAATCAATTCAAATTGGAGACGAAGAGAACTCTAGTGCTCCAAAATCCATCCCGATGAGGAAGATCTTCAAATGTCATGGCTTTGGGCACATTGCATCTGACTGTCCAAATAAAAGGGTGATATCTTTCATTGAACAAGATGCAGTTGAGGCAAAGTGTAAAGACCCAGAGAAGGAGAATATAGAGAAATATATCAGTTGCCCGCATATGAGGGAAAGATGCTACTAACCTGATAAGTTGTTGAACCTAAGCCCAAGAGAGAGCAACAGTGGCTCCTCCATAACATATTTCGTACATGCTGCATCGTGAAGAAAAAAATGTGCATTCTCATTATAAATGGAAAAAGTCATAAAAATGTGGCATCTATCTAAATAAATTGAGTCTCGCTACTCATAAATATTCCCAATTATATTCTTTGTTATGGTCGAAGAAAGAAAATAAGATCATAATTGACAAAAGATGTCTCATAGAGTTTTTTATGGTAGACAAGCCCCAAGATCAAGTTTGGCATGATGTCGTGCATATGGATGCGTCATATTCTTTTGGGCCGACTATGGCAAAATAATAGTACAATTCATGATGACAACAAAAACACCTTCTCATTTATCAAAGACGGGATAGTGTATGACACTTATATCGCTGAAGGAGTCAGTTATGATGAGTACTCCAATAGACAGGAACTTTAGTGACCTGTGCTACATTTTTATAGGTTATGAGAGAGACATCAGTGAAACAAGCTTTAGTGAAATCATAATATAGCGCCATAAAAGAGACGATATATGAGGCAGTGTGACCCTCGCTAGAGGAATTTTTGGATTATCTAATCTTCAATCCACCCCCTATGTTGTCACCCCTAAGAGCAACCAGCATACCAATACTTCAAATACAAATGACACTTCTCAATAATTTTTGGAAAACCCTATAGAGTAAACTGGGTATTGTTCTAGTTCAATCCCACGCATGCCCCACTGCTGCCACTATCATTCTCATTTGTTGTCGCCACCCCCGAACAATTGTTCCTGGCTGTTTTCTGTTGTTTCCAACCGTCCGGCCAGCCGTTACCCTCATTACAGCTTGTCGCCATTGTCGCAACTACTGCCCTTCACTGTCGCCATCCTCCTCCAGTGCTTCTGCAACCTAATATTGCCCTTTCCAGCCATTTTGTTGCTGCCCAATCCCTCCGCTTTGTTGTTGTTACCATTTTAGTCCTCCATCATTGCTGCCATCACCCTGGGCAGCCCTCCCACAACACTCCTTGCTTGTTGTCTAGCACCGGGGAAACAACCGCCTTGATATTTTCTGCTTGCCAACTGCCTTGCTGTTTTTTTTTTCTTGTCCATCGCCTTTTCCACCCCACGCCACCTTCCAAACCCTCGCCGACCACCGCCACCATCCTTGGGATAAACTCCAGTTATGTTTATTTGTGTCTATTGTTGAATTTTCCTTTTCAAGTGTGTTGATTGTAACCATTTATTTGCTTTCAATAATAATAATTGTTTTTTCTATTGTGGTTTGGGTTAACTCAGTACCAATTTCTTATTAGAAAAGATCTGGATATTTGAGATATATATCTTCCTACTGTTGAATTTGTATATAGAATAACTGCATGTAAAACTGGTGGTGCAAGACACCTTTTGAGATTATAAATAACCTGAACCTTGGAAATCCTATAGATCTTGTTCCTTTGTCATTGCATCCATATATGACCATGTTGCATAATTTACAGCATAAATATGTTTTATATGAAGTTAAAAAAAAGATTGAATAGCATAGTATAAAATATTCTTGTGTTTCGGCTATCAAGTGTACAATAATCCTCTCCGGAGCACTTCACACAGACCAGATATATGAAATTACATACAAGGGTGCGTCAGTGGTTTTTTCCCTATAAGAAAATTAATTTTAATTCTTGCATTTTACAATGGCCACTTGACAAGTCTATAAAGTTGTATTTTCAACATTGAAGATAAATTATCTTATCACAGAATATTTGAACCTAGAGAGTGTCTATAGTTTCTTCATTATGAGGGATTTGTACTACAATCATTATTCGTACAGATTCCATTATTCTAAATTCAGCTGCATACATGAGAGATAGTATCATCTCAAATGTAGATATACATGAAAACAATCAATTATAGGCATAGGTCAAGTGGAAAGATGGAACTTATTCAGAAAATACAAAGATGACAAAGGATAAACTACAGGCTAGACAATATTTCCTAGATAACTAAAGAATAGTAACTCTCAAAATGAGATTTCTTTGCACCTCAAGAGGTCTTAGTACAATCCACAAATCAAGTTAAATGCAACATGAGCTAATTAGAAGTCAAACAACACCACAAAATAGTTTTTTCATGGCATTTTGGGGTCCACTTCCCTTTTTCGGTAAAGTTTACATGTATTTTAGTTTCACACATTTAATTAGATTATATTATCATCTTTGGATTATATTAGGTTCTATTTCATTTTAGAAAAGATTTGAATTTAACTTAAATTTCTATAAATAATAACCAGTGACTTGTGATTGAACAAATTTTAAATCAAGAAATTTATTTTATGAGAACAATTGAGTGTGCTCCTTATAGATCCACAGCGCATGTAAACTGCTACAGAGTGTTCATGCAGGGTTCCTTTTCTCCCCCCTCCATCATAAAGTATTTTCCTCGAGCCGCCATGATATTTGCTTCAACAGAAAAAAGTGTTTCTCTTCAACAGAATGGCCTGCTTTAAAGCATTATGCAGCTTTAATAATGTTAGTTTTCATTCTTCCTTTTGCCATGAAAACCATGATGATTTATGACATTATTTTTTAAATCTTCAAAGGAAAATAAGTTTTAGAAGTGTCTTTTAAGAACTTTGCTATAGATAATGCTCGACAGATAACTGAACAAAAAAAGAATTATATCTGAATCAAATTACACTTATCCAAATGAATATCATACATCTCACGCTTCTCCATGTCAGCTTTAGATACACCTTCAGCGGCTGGGCTGTCAGCAACAATTTCACCTTCCTGTTACAGCATGATTGACATCATTAATATTAGGCGTATAGAGAAGGAAAAAAAAATTTTTGAGCGGAAAGAAAAGAATTCATTGTTATTGATTGGGAGTCTGTTATTCCCAAACAGAGTTCCTTGATATAAGCAAGAAAATACCTTTGCCAGATATAGATTGCGCCTGTCTTGAACCTCATTCTTCATCTTTTCAAGGCCTTTCTTTTGAGCAGACTCCCTGTCCAAAGCCTTCAGAACATTAAGCAGCCTTCCTTTCAGAATAATACCTAAACCATTTGCATCATTTGCAGAAGCAATTGCTGCATCAGCAGCAGCTGCAGTTCTAAACTTGAGAAAAGCGGTACCTCTTGGTCTCCTACCCAACCAATTAAAAATACATAAAAAAAGAAAAAAAAAGCATTCTAGTCAAGTGTCTGTTGTTTGCTGAAGTGAAATTTGAACCAAATGGCCTAATCAGATAAAAAAGAATTCTTGTATCGGTTTCCTATGATTACAGGATGATCAAAACTTACTTGGTGAGTTGATGAAGTACCGGCACGAAAGACTGCACCTCACCAAACACTGAAAACCTTTGTTTTACCTCCTCACTTTCAATTTCAAATGGTATATTGCTGATGAAAATTGTTCTATCAAGGTCACCATCTTTCTTATTGATATCTTCAGAAATACACTCAGTCTGTTTCATATCTCTTTTTTCAGCAGCATGTAACTTTTTCCCAGGAGCAGGACGCTCCCTGCTGATAGAATTAACTTTCTCTTTTTCAACAGAGTCAATTGCCTCTGAGTTACTTGGGGTCACACGTGAATTAATCAAATTTTCAAGAATTTTCCTCGCAACTTCTGCCTCCATCCCAAAATCAACTTCTGTAGAAAGAGGCTCATTTCCATTTGAGCCAAAAGCTGTCTCATTTGCATCACTGTTATCATTGTGAATCTCTGTTTTTGCTACAATACCAGCATCAATTTCTGTAACCGAACTACCATCGCTCTCATCATAATCTTTATTTCCATCAGCTGATTTCCCTGCAAATAACAAAATTTTATTAAATTATAGTAGTTCAACTAATCCAGGGCTGCATGTCATAACGAGCACACTACAATGACAGCCATAAATAAACTTTCCTATGAATATATCTGAAACGTTTCACTTCAAAAGTTTACAAGCTTTGGCGGTTTCTTAAAAGGATGACTAGACTAAAAAAGTGCAATACTGAATAACAAAATTCACATCAAGACTAGCTTCAAATAACAAAAAACTTTCAGTGCCAGTACTTATTATGAATCTACATATGATCGAGGGTATCATTTATACCCCTAGTGGTCTTTTCTGTTTCAAAGTTCAAAAAAAATAAATGTGAAATATACCCTAAATGAAATTTTATTAAACTATACAGCAGGTTGAATTTTTCATAGGAAAGTCCAGGAATAGCTCATAATGTCAATCAGCTTAAGATTTTAAACTAGACACCTGATTTAATCTATAAATGGATAATATTGAGTCAGTCTGAACAAATGAAATAAAGATAATGATAAAAAATAGTATGGAATTTGTAAGGTCCATTTCAAATCCCAGTTAATTTGCTTATTTGGCCTCTTACTCTTCAAAGCTGATCCAATTTACTTCCACCGTTCGAAATTCTGTTTTATTGAACAGAAGGTTGACACACGAGAGTTTCGCTAGGCCAAATTCATCCTGCCAAATTATTCTCTTGGATAATTTGAATTGATTGAAAAGGAAAAAAAAAAAGGAATATAAACTCCAACTCAAGCATGTCAACCTTTCATCCTAGTAAAAAAAAATTCAAATAGTTCGACATGAAATGGATCAGTTTTAAAAAATTTGGGGACCAAATTGGGTACATTAAATAGTCTGAACTACAATGGACACCTTATAAAGTCCATAAGCCACTTTTGATCATTTCTCGAGTGAAATATCACGTAACAGAAACCTACTAAATAGTGGAATAAAATTGGCATCTCGAACACATAATTTAGCAAAAATAATCCNTTCCCCGCTTAATCCTCCATACCTTACAGGTTGTAACCACCAAGCTTAGCTGGCAAAAACAAATCAAAAAAGAAGTTAGCAAGTTATAGTCATTCTCAAGTCTTTTCTATGATTTCAAAGTGTAGTATATGTAATTTTCTAATTTGTCAAAAATAGGCATTATGTTTTTTATGTGGGACACTGTATTGTTTCTTTTTTTTTTTTTCCTATGCGTTTGTGTTGAAGAGGCGTGATGGAAGTTGGGAGCACCCCATTTTCCATTATTCAACAATCAATCTACCAATTTTTCTTCCAGAATTGCTGGAATTCCATCAAGCCTTCATTTTTAAAATTCGCAATCTGGAGTAAGATAAAAGATGCTTTCACAGGGTCTTGCAGCACACGGAATAAGCATGGTATTTTCCCTTGATTGGAGAATAGAAAGAAACAAAGTTTGGAGGGTTCAAGAAAGCCAGAAAATATTAGTACAAACTGAAATCAATCAAACAATTCCTGCGCAGAGATAACCATNGATATCTTTGATTTCGTTAATTGTGATCTGCAATAGAATTATTTGGTTAGTTTGCTCCTAATCATTTTAATGATGCATATAGAGTGGTCATAATATATAGCACTGCACCAAGAACCTTGAAAGGCAGATTTCTGACTATTAATCGCCACTTTCTAGCTTTTGAACCCTGATGCAAATTGCAAAAACGAGATCACTTAGAAGATAATTATCAGGAAAAAAAAAGATCAATGAAACATGATCAGCCCCAACTACTTCTGCAAAATTAAGAGCAATGGATAATTGTGATATGATCCAACGCATAAATCAACACGACGTTTCACATAAAACATGGCAAAGGAGATTTTTTTTTATTTCATGAACAGCAAATCGAAGCAATATAACAAGAATACATGAAGATAACATCTACATTTCGAGAGGTAGGCGATCTCTCCCAAATCCTATAATTCGAGAGGTAGAAAATCCATCCTAGATCCTAACCCTGAGACTTAAGGCGACAATCTCATGCATAACCCTAACCCTAAACTATTAAGCCCTATTTATACTAAACCATAATAAATTACAAATGACTAAATTGCCCTTAGGCTAATAAGGACTAAATGGACCTTAGGCACCATCATAATAGATTGCATCCACGAGATTCGGTATTATGATAACTCTAATTGTCGATGTGTGTATAGCCGTGGACCACATGGGCCCATCCGCGATAGGGAAAGCCGTGGGCCCCCTATTACATTTGGGGGGAGAAATTATTATCCCTTAATTATCAATTGTTGTGGTTTTATTTAATTCATTTTTATCATGTTAATTTGAATTTTCCTCCAAGTGTATGAGTGCAAATCTGAAGTGTGTGTGTGTGTGTATTTACTTGATGAGAAGATTAGATAATATTTTCCTCTAAGAAAGTTATTCCAAAATTTCTACACGGAATTTGAGCAAGAAAACAAACGTCAGCTCTATTTTTTTTGCCAGAGCTTCTCCCTGCAGACATCTTCATCAGGATCAAATGCATCCTAAATTGAGTTGTAGCATTGTTGTCGCTTCTCCAAATGAACAACACTTTCAGAAATCATCATTGCTCTGGTGTCGCGATTCCTGCAGACTTTGTTGCCACTTCTCCAGACAGGTAGTGTTCTAGAAATTATCAATCCCAGCAAGCTTCGTTGTCGACCTAGATCTAAAGGATTTTTCTCTCTACATTGGAAATCCCATATCTGAGAATCGATTTTCTCTCTCTCGTGGAAATCCCAAGTCCAAAAATCATTTTATCCATAGAAGAAATACAGAAATCCTATGTCAGTGACAGACTGTTGCTCTCTATAGCTGAAATCCTGTGTCAACGATATGCAACATAAATCTTGTGTCGACGACAGACAGCGCAAATCCCTATATCGGCGACAGACAGCTTTGCTCTAGCGAGAATCCTCAGCGAAGATCCTATCGACAACTCATTACCACAAACAAATATGACATGAAAGCTATTTTTTCCACTTCAGATGTTACTTTTGTATCTGAACCTAGAATATTGGGTTTTAAGGCATCTAAAATCTCCTCCTGCATGACCAATCATAAGTTGCAAGGCAACAATTTTCTCCAGTAGTCCCAATCGGTCTTCATGCACATTTGTGGCAAAGAAAATAGTGATCGTTTCACTGAAGAAAATCCTGCACCATAAATCACGGATCCTGAACATTGGAAAATGGAAATTGAAGATCACATGCTCATGTCATGGCTTGCCTACTTCATGACCACAAAAATTTGAAAAAATTCCTCATGTACAAAACAACAAAAGAATCTAGAATGTCATAAGGGAAACCTATTCAAGTGTTGACAGCACATCTAAGTTGTTTGACATTGAAACTAGATTACACAACCAGCAGCAGAGTGAGTTGAATGTTACTTTATACTTCCAACACTCCAAATATTGACTTCAACTAGATATGTATGAAACATATACATGGAGGTACACACAAGACTCTACTATTTACAAAACCATTGTTGAACATGGAGATAACTTTTAAGTTCCTTCTAGGACTCAGCAAGGAACTAGAAGAAGTCCGAGGAAGATTCATGGGAACCAAACCTCTTCCCTCAATTCTTGAAGCCATTAGTGAGGTACAAAGGGAAGAGAGCATGAAAAAACTCATGATGTCAAGTAATTCCACTACATTAAATGCCAAAAAATCGGCTTTATATACTCACAAATCATCTCAGGACAATAAATTATGGAGCAACAGATTGAGGTGTGAACATTGCAAGGAGCTTGGTCATCTGAAAAAGTGTTGAAAAATTTGCAGATTGGAAGCCTAATAAAGTCAAAGGGACAAAATCAGGCAAACACGACATCAAAAGAAGACAAGCCTCATGAACATAGTTCATTCAGTAAAGAACAACTCTCCAAAGGCTTCTGAGAATATTCTGAGCCTTCTACCAGTCTTCTATCACATCAAAGTTGTATTCAATCTGCTCTTGTTACTCTCAATAGGAATAATCAACCTTGGATTGTAGAATCTTGAGCATCTGATTACATGACAGGTGATATCACTATTTTCCAATCCTTCTACTCTTGCAAACACTATTGTGGTTAGAACCACAAATGACTCCACTTCATTTGAAAAATGAAATGAAAGTGTGAATCTCACAAATGATTTTATTCTTGAATATGTGATTTAAGTTTTTAAATGTAACTGTAAATTACTATCTATCAGTAAACTTGTAAAATGAATTGTGTTACTGAGTTCTACCCTGATTTGTGTGAATTTCAAGTGGACTTGGAGAAGATGATTAACAGTGTTGACATGACATCATAGACTTTATCTGCTCAATAGAACTCCCACTTCAAAAGGACCGTCTCACCATTCACAATCCTTTGAGTTAAATGTTGTATTTGAGTCTCTTTCTCAGGAAACTCAAGTTATGTTATGGTATTTTCAACTTGGGCATCCTAACTTCTATTATATTAAAAAATTATATCCCTATTTATTTATCAATAAACTATATAGATCTTATCAGTGTGAACCTTGTCAGCATGCTAAACATACTCGACAAGTGTACCCAAACCTGAAATACAAACCAACACATCCTTCTTTCCATGGTTCCTAATGATATTTGGCATCTCTCAAAAATAAAAAATACAAATGAGGTTAGGTGATTATCACCTTCATTAATGATCACGCCAAAATAACTTGGATTGTTCTCGTGAAAGAAATATCTGAAACTATCAGCATATTTGAAACCTTAAACAACATGATCCTCACCCAATTTCGGAGCAAAATTCAAATCTTAAAACTGATAATGCAAAAGAATACTACGACTCCACTCTCGACCTTTATTTATCCAAAAATGAGACACACCCCAACAAAATGATGTGACTGAAAGGAAAAAAATATATCTCAAAGTGGCCCGTTCAATTCTATTCACTACCAATGTACATAAACACTTTTGGGGGATGTAATTCCCACATCCACTTATCTCATAAAAAGAATGCACAACAGAGTGCTAAAGTTTGACAAATCTCTCAACACCCTCATAAAATTCTAACCCAACATTTAGTCTTTCACCTCTAATCTACCACTAAAATTTTTTTGTTGTATCATTTTTGTTCATTTACATCAAGCATATCAGACCGAACATGATCTCAGGACACCTACTACTACACTAAATTACCCCACAGCTCCCACCAGAAGTTAAGAACTTAGTGTACACCATAAAGAAAAAACCTAATGAGCATGTAAGGGACAATATGCAAAATCAAGAATACAAATCACCAAAACCAACTCCACACACCCAAAGCATTCACGCAAAGATTGGGTCAACACATCACGAACACCAAGAGAATGGACCACAAGTATACACAAAACATCCAATAGAAGAATTTGTGACTCATGAAAAGTTATTATCCTCTTATAAATCTTTTTGTTCAAATTTTGGATAATGTAAAGGTCTCAAATTCAATCAAAAAAGCCTTATCCATTCCTGCTTGGAAAAGGATTGTGGAAGAATAAATTCTTTCCCATGAAGAGAATGATACTTGGATCATAACAACTTTGCCACCTGGAAAGAATTGTAGGGTAGAAATGGGTATTCACCATTAAATACAAAACTGATGATAGCATAGAAAGGTTCAATATTATACTTGTAGCAAAAAAGTTCACTCACTTCTACAGAATCGACTACCAGTGGACATTTACACCAATAGTGAAACTCAGCACAGTATGAGTATTACTGCCATTGGTTGTCAACCAAGATTAGCCCTTACATCAGCTAGACATTAAAAATGCATTTCTTAATGGGGATCTTGAAGAATAAGTGTATAAAAAGATGCCTCCAAGATTAAAGAACAATACAAATAATCAAACAAAAAAAATTATTGTGCGGGTAGTAACAATCTCTCAGAGCACGATTTGAATGGTTGACCAATACTATTCTTGTCAATGGGAACTACCGTTGTCAGGTTGATCACACCTTAGTAGTGAAATCAAATCACAAAGGTATGATGGTCAGTCGTATTGTATGCATAGATGACATTATTCTTACATACAATGACATAAGGGGAGTTGAAACAATAGAAAAAATAATTGTTTCTTAGTTTGAGATCAAAAATGTTGAAATTGAATATTTGTTAGCAGACTAAGAATAGGATTTAAGCCTAGATTTCGCTTAAATCCAACCAAACACAAAAAAAAAACAAAAAAGAAACCCGAATTTCTGGTACCTCCCGTTCTGTCTTCCCGACAGTCATTCCGACTTCTACACACCCCTTCCATCTTCAAATTCAAATTTCGTAAATCGCACAGAGAGCTGGATTTCACGGATTTCGCTCGTCGTTGCTTGCACCTCAGCTTCCATCACAAGCCTCAAACGAAACTTGGATTTGATAAATCATATTAACATATATATGATCTTGCAGCCAAACACCCCCTTTAAGAAAATTCCTGGGAAGTGGCTAGATCCAAAAAAAGTATTGCCATATCCCAGAGAAAATATATCATCGTCTTGTTAAAGGAGACTGGAACATTGTGATGCAAATCAACAGGTACTCCCATTGATCCCAATCAACAAGCATCAAAAGAAGAGGATATTTCCCCAGTTGAAAAAAGAGATATCAAAGAATTGTAGGGAAACTTATTTATCCGTCACATTCAAGTCCTGACATTGTCTTATATGTGGGTGTAGTGAGTCAGCATATGAATAATCCAAATGAATAGCATTTACAAACGGTCTTTCAAATCCTGAGATACCTAAAGATGACTTCAGGACGAGGATTGATATTTAAGAAAACTAAAAATCATGACATTGAGACTACATTGAAGCTAGCTCAGCAGAATAACTCGTTGATAGAAGATTTACCACTGGCTAATGTTCATTTGTATGAGGTAATTTTGTTACTTGGAGAAGTGAAAAAGCAAATTGTGATGACAAGAAGCGATGCAAAATCCGAGTATTGCGCCCTGGTGCTAGGAATTTTTTAAGGGATGTAAATAAAAAAATTATTAGTAGAACTTCATGAGGAAAACCAAAGCATTATTCATATATTCAATGATAGTCAATCAATCATCAGTATTTCAAAGGATTTGGTACACTATAATCGAACCAAACATATAGAAATTGATAGGCATTCATCTCTAAGAAGGTCAATGGAGGAGTTGTTCTGCTAAGTTATATCCCAATTCAGTATCACATTGCTGACATTCTTATCAAGGCTCTTCCTCGACGACACTTTAGTGATCTCAACAACAAGTTTAGAATGTATGACATATACAACCCAACTTGAGGGGTAGTGTTAATATGCACATAACCGTGGATCACATGGGCTCACCCATAGTTGGGGAAACCGTGGGTCCACTAGTACATTTGCGGGATAAATTATTCTCCCTTTATTATCCAGTCTTTCATTTTTTTTTCTTCCATTTTTATCATGTTGATTTGAATTTCCCTCAACTGTACTCTGAGTTGTATATATATTTGTTATTTACTTAATGAGAAGATTAGAGAGTATTTTCCTCTAAGAAGGTTTCTCCAAAATTTCTACAGCAAATAATAAATTTCCAACTACAAAATGTCTTCTTAAGAGAGCAGATGAAACTCTTTAAAAAAACTTTTGACAGAGGAAAATTACATTTAACATAAAGCCGCACAGCAACTAAATGAAAGAATTTTAGTATATGTACAATTTAGCTTCATAAAGAATTCAAAAGTTTCTAGAGGATTATAGGCATAGGTCATCAACACGGTAAATTTCATAGGTATCATGTATATGATTCCTAACCAGTCCAGGTGGTTCCTTACTACAATCAAAGAAGACTCTTGAGGTTTAAGCAAGTATAAAGCATTCCTCTTACACCATAAGCACAGAAATTTCAAATTGAAAAATGCCTTCTCCGTAATTATTATACTTATTATATTTAAAAGATGGTGCACAATTGATTTAACATTAAGAAATAAAGCCTAAAAAAACACAGCAAAATATCAGGGGAAGCATGCTCTCTTCATATACCTGTACTTTCTGTGCCTAAAAGCAGGGGATACATTGAAAGTTTAAATCCAAAATCACATGGTTTCAGGGATTAGAGGGAATAAAAAGGCTAAAAAAGTGATTTCATGGTTCACATGAATATTCAATAAAGTTGCACTTCCTTCATCTATTTAAAGAGATAACAAAATTCAAGTGTTTTCAAATTACTACATTTCCCACCCCCAAAACNACCGCAATCATTAATGAAAGCAATACAACATCAACAATATTGGAGTCTTTGAGACGTCACTAATACAACAAAAATAGTGGAAAGATGTTAACAAACTTCCAAAAAATTACCCACCAAGATCTATGCAAGAATCACATGAAGCCGCAAATGAATATTGTAAAAGAATGACTCATTCCCCACAGTTATTGTTCCAACCCACTGATCTCAAGCTGAAAATAGTGGAAGGCAAGAATAGAAGCACTTCCGCCAACAGAACTCTACTCATCAAACATTTTAAGTGTCCAAGGTCCAGTCACATTTATCCTAATTGCCCCAAAGAGTTATTTCACTCGTCAAAGAAACACCTCAAGAACACAGCAACGAAGAAGCTCACAAACTGGAAAACAATCAGTTGTGGAATTGCAGATTAAAATGGGTTTCTAAGAGTCTGACAAGCGTTGAATGTTGCCATCGAAATAGGATTGAAATGGCTACATACAACACATTCCACAATTGGTGCATCATCCAAAGAAAGGTTTACAACGTCATTAATGACGGAAAGAACTATGAAAATGTCATTTCAACGGAAGTGGTGAAGAAGTTGAACCTTCCACCACAAGATCATCTAAAGACCATCCACATTCTCTTGGTTGCAGAAAGAAAACAAAATCACAGTGGCAAAATGATGCTTACAGCAATTTTCCATTAGTCAGAAACTTCAAGTAGTACTGTGAAATTTTAATCCAATGAATATTTGTCATTTATTGCTAAGAAAAGCGTGATAATGCACACATTCTATGATAACCGCAACAACACATACACATAAGAATAAAATAGAAAAGCAGATGGTACTCAGGCAACTAAATTGAGAAGCTAAAAAAGGAATCATAAGGTACACAAAAGTGTCCAAATTCTTGTTTATGAGAGCTATACAAGACTTAGTTCTACAACAAAATCAAGAGGCAAACGCCTTATTACACCAATGCCAAAAAGTTTTCCCTATAGATGATTCTACAAATCATGAAACCTTCAAGTAAACTTTCGGTAGGCATACCATAAGGGGCAAGTTCTTTTCATCCTTCTAATACAGCTTAAAACACAAATCAGGTGTCCAATATAGAATCGTTAATGCAAAACAAAGAAATCTCTCCTAAGTACTCTCCAACCAAAGGTGATTAAGCTTGAAATGGCAAAACAAACTCTGTCCAAACAAAATTTTTTGTAAGAAAAGACAATAGAACAATGTAAGGTACCTTTCAGCATTTCAATTGCCGAGTTGTGGCCCTTCAACAATGCTTAAATCAAAACCAAGGGTACCCAAATCATCAAACGTATTAAAGAAAATCTTTAAGAGATTGACTAGTCTGGGGATACCAACATATTTGCAACCTTTAACAAATGTTGCAGCCTACTACAAGCAAGAAACCATTCAAAACTTTAACAATGAGCCTTCTTTTATCCCAAGGAGACTTTTTAAAGGATTGTTTTTATGATTTTTCGGTAGGGAAACCTTTTATAATTACTGCTGTTTTGGGGGGATAGTAGCCTTGGCTCTATTTAAAATCACCCAACTTATAGCTTTCTTGGGTATTTTTATGTTTAGTTTCAAGTTTGCTAGATAAAGAAATTCGAAGTATTGGAGATATTGAGAAGAAAAAAGATGAAGATAAAATTCTTTTTTGGACGAGACTGTGCAGTGTGGAATTGAGAAGTTCAATTAATTGGTTCTTTGACATGTTAATGATACAATCTCACTTGAAGTTTTCTCTTTAAGTAGCCCTAAACCCTCATCTAATATAGTGATATAGTGAGCAATTTCAACCTTGTTGATCCCCCTATGGTGGACCGGAACATTACTAGGCCTAATAATAGGGATAATAAAATACTTGTGAAACTTGACAAATTTCTAATTACTTATCATTATCAGGAACTCCTAATTACAATCAAAATGCACTAAGGTTTTCTTAAAACTATTGCGCGCTTATTTTTATTGAATTATGAAAATCCACTTTCATCTAAAAATAAGCGGTGAAGAAAGGATACAACAACAACAACAACAATAACAAAGCTTAATTTCAAAAAAATTATTTAAATTTTTGGAGTGGATGTACCACTCATTGTGATGGAGTAAAAACATTAGTAATGAAACTTTGGCTTAAGCAGTGAATATTTAAATTCCGGAAGAAATGCATTTGATTGATGCAAAAGATTAACAAAAGGTTGTATTGTAAAAATAGAAAAAAGTTGATAAAAATGGCTTTTGTTCCCCCAAAGATGGCAAGGTTTTGCTGTACAGCAAACTAAAAAAAGAATAAATATATTGGCATCAAAAATAAAAATCAGGTGATACAATGAGCTGGGAATAACTCAACATTTTTCATAGTACTAGAAATTGAATGTGAAAATACAACTTCATATATTATATCAATAATGGAAATGATTACTTTGAGTTAAGTTCTGCATAAATATACTGTTTATATAATAATAAATCAAAAAGTAAAAAAATGTGCTCCTTGTAATCAAAGCATTCTTTCTTATTTATACTTACAATTATTTAAAAAAAAATTGTACTTCGGATCAAATAATCACAAAAAAAGAAATTGCGCAGGAAGTTTATAAATATTTACCTCCCCACCCAATTGACGTGCCCAAATGCATCCGCCCATTATCTCTTGCTGATGAAGCATTGCAACAGCAAGGCATGCTACTTTTACACTTCTATAAAGTACAGATGCAACTTCCAACTTGCAACCATCTCTAGCTAATCCTGTAAAATAATACTGTTAATTTTCCTATAAAAACAATAGTTCTAAAAATAATTTTATCACAAAAAAAAACCTTTGCATTTCACTTCTTAAAAAACTGAGAGCAAGGAAGAAAAAAATTGAGAGTTTAATTAAGAAGGAATTAAACACTAAAATAAACACCCAAAAATTCTTATGTGGCTACTATAATCCTACAATATCAAATATCTCCAATTTAGTCCCGCAGTCACACAAAATTGATCTAAAATTATCTCTCAAATACTAAATTGGAATCATTTTTGAACAATGTAAGGACAAAAAAGTGATCAATTTTGAATCACAATTTCTAAATGATGAACAATTTTGAATAATTTTTTTTGTAAAATCAAGTGAAAAAATTAGAAAAAATTAGGACAAAAATGGCTTCACACACAAATAGTCAAGAGACTATTTTAGGAGTTAATTCTCATTAAATATGTGTAATGTCATAAATTAGTATTAATCATAAGCATTGAGCTCTTAATGGTGTTCAAGGTTTCCAAGTTTTTAAAAGAAATAGAACTATCAAATGATTGGATTAAATGCAAGCATCAACCTTTACTTTGTTCAATGTACCACAAGGAAAACAATAAACTCAAATTTAACCAGTCATTCAAATTTATTTACCAGCTCTAAGGTTAATTTGAATCTATCAAGCCCACTTAACCATTACCGAAAGCGTGCTTCAAATTTTTGTCTTCTTTTAAGAGATGTTATCTTAATTGAGTCCCTACCATTAAAAAACTTCTCCATAAATTGGTTCCATCAAACAAGAGAACTTTCTTCATTATAGCATTATCACAACTATTTGTCCCTGATTTATGAATCATTATTTTTGAGTCATTCCTATTAAATGTTGCATGAGCTGCAAAACCTATTCGATTAGTACTTTTAGCACAACTTCTATCCATATACCTTTTGTCAACCCTCTTCCATCCTAAATCTTAGACACTAAGTTTCTTAACCAAAGTGCATTTATGTTATTCAATGTACATGTCCAAATCACAGTTATTTTTCGTCGACTTATTCTCAATAGAAGTTGCTAACACATCCACCTTACTATTCCCTCTACAATATGTTCAACTAGACTATTAACGACATCTTACACTATCCCACACTAGCATCCATACAACATAACAAGTGTGATTATAAATTTACAAATTTATGCCTAATCCATCATGAAATTATCATATCACATAATACTTCGCAAGCACAACTCCATTTATGAGAAGAAGATATAAAGGTTTTAGTGAGCGGGCGTGTCGGTCAACTTTTTCGATAGATTATGAAAATATGGTATATGAAAATAATTTTTTGAAATTTAATTTAATATAATAGATATATAGTTTGGGCTTTGAAAGTAATATGTTTTCATTTTCGAAAAATGAGACCAAATGGATCTCATTCGTCCAATAATTTGCATAATCGTGTCTGATACNTTTTTTTTTTGCCTAGAATCCCGAGAGGTACTTTTATCGGTATTCCTTTCATTGATGGCTCTGCTAAAACTTAAGGATGTTTATGAAATAATCTTTTATGAGTGAGCAAATTGTCGGTCAACTTTTTCGATTTGATTATGAAAAATATGAGATATGAAAATAATTTTTAAAATTTAATTTAAATATAAAAGATATATAGTTTGAGTTTTAAAAGCAATATGTTTTAATTTTTAAAAAATGAGACCAAGTGGATCTTATTCGTCTAATAGTTTACATAATCGTGCCTGATACCGCGAATACTACACCTTCCCGAAAGATAAGTGTAGACCTCGAGCGATAGGCTCAATCCTGCAAACTAAGAGATTCGTGACATCCATTTAGTCTGCGAACCTTTTATATATGACCGACAAATTCCCCTATCTAATACAAAGATTAAATNAATCCTGCAAACTAAGAGATTTGTGACATTCATTTAGTCTGCGAACCTTTTATATATGACCGACAAATTCCCCTATCTAATACAAAAATTAAATAGGGTTTATTTTACCTGGGTTCCAAGTTCCCTATAGAGGCAAACCCCTATAATTAATTACATCCCAAATGATAGGAGTCACTTGAGAAAACTCCCGATAATTATCAATGGTTCTAATCTTCAAGAATTCAAGGTTCAGGTTTTCAAGGTAGGATGCGGAAAATCGTGGGAATGACTCAATGCGGAACATTTATTTTCAGGAGTCCAAAGGAAGGAACAGGTAGGGGATATCATAGATCCTGAGGACAAACCTCAGTGACATCCCGGACTATCCTAATGTGTGGTTATGTTTTGGAAAAGATGTTATTCAATAGTTCAATCCTGCCAATTTTATTACTTGGGACTTACATTTGCATAATACCTGATTATGCAAATAGCCCACAGAGAAATGAGGGTTTACCTCATACCGTACGATAACCTCGGAACCTAAATCGAGTTAAGACTCATGTCGCACAACATGGTTGTACAAGAGTCTAAAAGAAAGTGTGAGGATTTACGTCGCGCTAGGCGAGCTACTTCGAAGTCCTATGGACTGTTATTATGCTAAGGAAGAGATAATGTTGAAGAAGATCTTATTGTTCGCTCCAAGCTCCTCGACGTGCTGCCCACAAAGTCGGTTTCAAGCTCCTATCGTCGCGATGGCTCCAGGGTTTAAGTGTTTGAGATTGGTGATTTGTGTTTCATAGTTTTGGTGTCAATGTTTTGGTTTTGTTTTGTTTCAGTTTTGGTTTCAGTACCGGTTTTGCATGCAGAATAATCAAATTGCAGGTAAATAAAAATGTACTTGAAAGGTAAAATGCAGTAAAGTAAAATGCTGTAGATAAACTGTAAAAGCGTACATGGGTATCTGCTCTTGTTGCATTATTAATGTTGCGAGCATAGTATGCTTTGCAAGAGATTTAAATAAACTTGCAAGAAAATTAAACAAGACGAGAAAACTCAGCACAAAAGTCTGAAAAAACGAGTCGTAGAAATCACAAGTAAACAAAACACTTTGCCACACATGAAAGACCAGGACTGAGTATAAGACCTTGGTGAAAGTGGGGGGTTCAGAGCTGGGCTGTGTGCTTCCCGATCTTGGACAGGAGTTACCAGCCCGACAATCTACAGAAGGCAGTCCTTAACCTCAATCCAAGTGACTAGCCGTGGACCTTTATAAATTTTCATAGGAAGATTTTCAAGCAAAAGTTACTATTTAAGTTTTTCTTTTATGAAGAGTTCTTTTAATCATGCAAAAGAAATTTTTTATTTTATTTTTATAAATATTTTGTAAAGTCGTACAATTCACAGATTAGTCACTCTAATCGTGCTAGAACTACTGACAACCTAAGAATGTCGAGGGCAACAATCCCACCAAGGGTCGGTGAATAGCATCCTGGGTCATTTCCCCTCCCTTATTGAAAATCCTTGAGGTAGGAGATACTATTCTAATAATTCCACTTCGTATCCCTCGTTTAAGCACACATAAGCAATATCGTCATCGCCCTCGCCACTTAGACCCTAGACTTATCCTAGTCCGATAATTCATATGTGGCATTAACAAATTTCCCCAATTGCCATGAGGATTTGAGTGTAATACCCAAACTCAAATCTCAATGCACTGGGTTTTATTGTATGTTAAGTCATTGAGGGAATTTCACTGTTGATTTAATTAAGGAAGCATGGGTCATGTCTTGGTTCATCGTGTTTAGTGTCTTAGTCAGTTTGTGAATTAGAGTCAGATGTCTAGTTTCATTGTGCATTCGAGGATTAGATGAATCGACGTTCATTTAAGGTGTGTACCTAAGTTCTAGGAAGCCTACACTGAGGACTAGGTGGATGAACTCTCACCTAGGGTGTACACCTAAGGTCTAGGAGGTCTACACTGAGGACTAGGTGGGTGAACTCTCACCTAGGGTGTGCTCCTGAAAATTAGGAAGCCTATGCTGAGGATTAGGTGGATGGACTCTCACCTAGGGTGTGCACCTAAGATCTAGGAGGTCTACACTAAGGACTAGGTGGGTGAACTCTCACCTAGGGTGTGCTCCTAAAATCTAGGAAGCCTACATTGAAGGCTAGGTGAATGGACTCTCACCTAGGGATGCTCCTAAAATCTAGGAAGCCTACATTGAAGGCTAAGTGAATGGACTCTCACCTAGGGTGTGTGCCTAAGCTCTAAAAAGCCTACACTGAGGACTAGGTGAATGGGCTCTTACCTAGGGTGTGCTCCTAAAAATATAGAAGTCTATGTTTTAACTTGTGTTTAAAGTGATTTAAGGCATTTGACCCTCAAATAAGTGTTTTCCAATTAATCAAATCAGGAATTCTCATTTTCTGACTTAACTATTAAAAATAAATAAAAGAAAGGACAAGGTCGGCCCACTTCCAAAACTAGCAAAGCCAAAGCGGGGGAAAAGGAAGTGAATCGGCCTAAAAAAAAGGTTTAAATTCTTTCAATTTTGTAATTAAACCGACCCTCAAGAGGAGTGTTTAAATCTACTCCAAGACAATGTTTTGAGCGGCCCAAAATAACAACTTTTAAAGTTTCCAAATCAACACTTTTAAAAGCCTCAAACACCACATTTAAAATGCTCCAAACAACAATTTTAAAATTCCCAAATAGCTCTCATATAAGCCCAAAACACTAATTTTAAATGTTACAAAATTAGCTAGAAAACTAGCCCAAAACAGTGACAAAGTCTCCCTTAAAAAAAAATACATTTAAAGCTCTGAAAACTGCAGCGAAACCCGTCTGAACCAGTCCCCAAAATAACCCCTAAACATCACTTGTATAGCTTCCTAGGAACCCAAACAACAATTTCAAGATCAAACAACACTTTTATGGCCTGCTACAAACTCAAACATCAATTATGTAACTCTTCAAAAAGTACTTTTAAGCCTTTCAAAATAGTGACAACCTCTCCAACTAGGTACAGTTCATTTTTACAATTCCAAACGACAACCTATAGTTTTCAATGACTCCAAAGAGTCATTTTTGCAATTCTGAATAGCAACCTATAGCTCACAATGATTCAATATAAAGGTTTAAATCATATGATTGTTTCAATGATAATAGTGCTTGGTTTCAACACAAGAACAAAAGCTATAACACATCCAAATGTAGATCTATGAACAAGAACTTTCAACTTTTCACATTAACATGAATGATAAAACAGCGGATAGTTCTCAAAGCAAGAAGGTTGCATTAAATTGTGAAGTGTTAGTAAGCAATCCTTGTAATGTTTATACCATTAGCAGCGGCTAAAAAGATAGATTTTAGAATAACGCAATTACAGAAAAATGTGAATTCTTCTAAAGTGCTCTAGAAATGATAATCAACAGTTAAAATCAAGTAACGATGAACATATAACAGACAAAATTTTAATGTCATTCAGAAGTACGCTCCTTAGATGCACAAGATTTTCTGTGGTGTATAATTCAAATATATCATGCCTTGAAACCAGTCTGGTGACGTCAAATAGGATTGGAAGGGAATAACATAAATCTTATCTTGAAGTCACATTATGATTAAGCTCATCAAATTTCAACTCAAAAATCCTCAAATAAAAAAATAAAATAAAAAATCGCAGTCGAAAGGAGCAAATAACTGAAGGCTCGAACAAGTTATCCTGCTCGAAATCCTACTCCCAAAACCTTAAGAAAATTTAATATATTATTTCCAACAAACAGATTTACATCAATAAATGGTTTTTGATAGGAACGGAACAAAAGGAGCAGAGGCGAGCGGGAGATGGGAGCTCGGTTCGCAGCGTTGAGTCGCAGAGGAGAGCCAGCGAGCGGAGAAGGAGTGGGACCGAGGGAGCGCGACCTTCGGTTCAGGGAGGAGCAACGTCGAGCTGCTGTTTGGCGAGAGAAGGAAGAGCGGAGCGAAGGTTTCGGCGTAGCAAAGGATCGAGCAGAGAAAGCTCGGGAGAGGGAGATCGGGCGAGATCTTCGGCGCAGAGAAGGAGAGGCGAGCGAGGACTTCGGTGCAGCAGAGGACAGGCGAGCGAGGGCTTTGGTGCAGCGGAGGACGAAGCAGGCTCGAGCGGTCTCGACGCAGAGAGGAGAGGCACGACTGGAAGAGAGACGCGGGGGTCTGTCGAGAGGAGGAAGAGGCGTAGTGCAGAGAGGGGGAGAAGGCGAGCGGGAATCGAGCAGTCGAAACTCGGCCGAGTCTTGTCGTGAGAGGAGGATGGAGTCGGATTGTGTCTCCCCCCGAGGAAGAAGCCGACGTTCCTATAGGAGCGGGACCAAATTGATCAAAGGAGCCGTTACCTTGGCGGGGAATTGATTAGTTTCCCTCAGGGGAAGTGATTTAATTGGAAAAGAATTAATCTTCATTATATGTGGAGTTAATGATATTTTTGAATTTTGAAATTTGAAATTTAAAATTTATGGGCTGAAATAATTACCCCGGGCTTAGCCTATATTCAGCCCAAGTCAAACTCGAAATAAACCTGGGTTGAGCCCGGGCCCACGCTCGCTTAAAAATATACATCGATTTCCGTGTCATTTATGCGTGTGTGTAACCCTAGCAATATGGGTGTCCTTCCTAGCTAAAGTTGACATTCCGGATGCGTTGGCGCGGTCCGTTTCGTTATCTGGGATCGTTCGGACGAGTTTGCTGGCTGGCGAGTCAATTTAAGCCAAAAATGTGTGGAGTGCGATGCGTGCGCGGAATTTCGGCGTTCGCGAGTATTCGAGTCACAAATGGTTCACCTAAAGTCATTTGATCTTATAGGAACTCATTTTCAGGCTCTCTACATGTGAGTCCTTAGCCCTTGCAACTAGAAGTTGAGTGCTTGGGACCACCCATGCGAGTTTTTTTTCACAAAAATGAGTAAAGAAGCGGTATGAAGTTCTACGGAAGGTGGGTTCCATTACTAATCCGCTAGGATGGTCAACCAGGAACTCCTAAGGCTAGATTATGGATTCTGGAGTAGGAGACTAAGACCTCACTAAAATGAGGTCAACGGGGCGCTAGAAACTCGCTCACAAGGCATACAAGACTCAAAAAGATAAAAAAAGAAAAATATAAGTATATCCCAAAACAGCTGGACAATTTCCCCAAAAGAATAAAATGGTCCACGAGAGAGCTTAATCATCATGAGTGGGCTTTCCTCTCTCCTTGGTTCTAGAGAGTGATTCCAACGCCAAATTGTGATAAGAACTTCCACCCGAAACGAGCAAAGCATCCTCCTCTAAATTCCTGAGTTCATTTAGTCATTTTTTCTTCTTGTTGACTTTGTAAACTACTCAATCATCATCAAAGGGTTGTCCCAACTTATCATTGAGATGATCATTAATAGGGGTAATTTTCACTTGTTGCTCACCTTGAACTTAGCACTTCATTAAGGTTTGAGGGCCCGCAACAGCATATGGAGCATCATTTGGCACTAAAAAGAGAGTATCCTCATTTTCGATAACCTGCTAGGGCTGAGGTAGTGAGGGGTACTCCTCTGAGGCACAAACAATGACAATATCACTGAGGTGATATTGTCTATCATCATCCAAGGGTTGTCCCAACTTATCACTGAGGTAATCATTAATAAGGGTAATTTTCACCTGTTGCTCACCTTGAACTTAGCACTTCGTTAAGGTTCGAGGGCCCGCAACAGCATATGGAGCATCATTTGGCACTAAAAGGAGAGTATCCTCATTTTCAGTAACCTACTAGGGCTGAGGTAGTGAGGGGTACTCCTCTGAGGAACAAACAATGACAATATCCTCTCTAGTTGCAGTTTCCACCATATCAGCCGGTGGAATAAGTGCTTCTTGAGTAGTTAGGAGAGGCACTGGAGGTTGGGTTTTAAATTAGAGTGGAGCCTGAAATATTTTTCAATTGTGTGTCCAAACATCTTACAATAGATGCAATAGTATGATCTTTGTTCCATGACAATTTGTTGTCAATAGCAATTATGTGCAGTGCTAAGCCAAATTTCTTCAATGTCGGGTAAAGTGATATCTCTCTCCACAAGAATCCTGGGAACCGAAGGTCTGGTGAGATTAAAAGTGGGAATGACTAATTTCATTGATCTCCCAAGCATTGCCCTAATGGAATAAATGACCTGGTGATTGAAAAGATGCAAGTTAAGCCCAGGTAACTTAATTCATATTGGTACTGTTGGTGGTTCTTGGTTTGGGTCATATTCAAGAGACCATTTAAGCAACTTCATAGTTTTTCCTTCAATGGTGAGGTATTTCCTGGAGAAATTCTAGCATTGTCTTCGTCCGTGGTCAATTGTATCAAATCCCATGTCTCTCATTAAAGAGACCTACCTTTCATTACCCTACAAGTTTGAGATTCTCAAAAGTTTTGTGGATAACCTCCATTTTAGGATGCCCCAACTGAAATTTTCCAATGAGTGTGAATTTGCATTTTTCAATCAGAGTAGAGACTTCGAGGTCTGAATAAATAAGAGCGGCCTTACCGCCCTTCCTACAAGTCATCTTAACAAACGAACAATCGGCTTTCCCTTCAAGGGAATCATGATAGATCTGAGAAAACACCACATGGTCAACAACCAACTCAGAGTTCAGACCCTTCCCAAGCGCCTCAACAAAAGATTCTTAGCCTAGGTACTGATTCGAGGGAGGAACAGTGGCTATCAAAAGCAGCAGATAAAAAACTAAGAATAAATAGGGAGCTGAAGTCGAACGTGTCTTAGCTGAGTGTCAAAGAAATGACGAACAGGATGGTGTTGCTATCAAGTTGAGTTCAAGAGGAAGACTAAGGAGGAGCCGAACATGACCTAAGTGTCGAAGAGACGACAAACTCGTGTTGTTGTCGAGCTAGGTCGAGGAGAAAGACGAAGGCGGAAGACGAGCACACAACCCCTTCCCCTTCCCGTTTTTTTTTTTTGCTCTGTCGGGGTTTACTCTGGTCGCAACTCTGTGTCAATTCGAGTAGCCCTCAATATCTTTACGATGGAACGAGAACGTAGCCTGTTCGTCGCCTCATCATGCTCGAAGAAGAAGGGAAGAGGATTGTGTTGTAGCAAGTTCTTCATCTCGTCATGATCTAGCAAAGATGTCGACATCTCCTCTGCTTAACAACGCCTCCCCCGGTGATAAATTTTTTTGTTCTACAGTTTCTTTCTCCGTTTTTTGTCTTCTGCTTCGATGGCTATTGTTCCTCCTTTGAATCAGCACCTAGGCAAAGAATCTTTTGTTGAGGAGTTTGATAAAAGTCTATACTGTGAAAAGGTTGTCAAGCATGTTGTATTTCCTCAGATCTTTCATGATTCTTTTGAAAGCCAACCATTTGTTTGTTAAGAGGGCTTGTAGCGCTATTATTTTTTCAACCCTTGAAGTCTCTACTCTGGTTGAAAAATACAAATTCACACTCATTGAGAAATTTCAGTTGGGGCATCCCAAAATGGAGGTTATTCGCAAAGCTTTTGAGGATCTCAAATTTGTAGGACAATGGAAGGTGAGTCTCTTTGATGGGAGACATGTGATGATACATTTGACTATGGACGAAGACGGTGCTAGGATTTTCTCCAAGAAATACCTCACCATTGAAAGAAAAACTATGAAGTTGCTCAATCTCTTGAATTTGATCCAAATCAAGAACCACCTACAATAATATGGTTTAAGTTACCTGAGCTTAGGTTGCATCTTTTCAACCATCAGGTCCTTTATTCCATTGAGGCAACCTAAGCCCAGGTTAAATATACCAAACCTTTATATAATCCTATACCTTTATTGTTAAGCATATTTTCATTTCTCAAACTTCCATTAATTTCAGTAGATGTCTCAAAGTTAGAACTATATAATCTATAAAAATAATATACCAAAGCACATGTCTTTAAATATTCTTGAAAGCATCTTTATAGCCAATATCTAAAATTATGAACTTAGTATTCATCCTTAAGGTCACCCTACTCTAATTGATTTTTCTTTTTTTTTTTTTGGCACTCCGCACTACTCCTAAAACTATCTTAAAGAGCTTTAACAAAACTTTGTCACAATATTTTTATTAATATGCATTAAATCAATACCTATGGTACTCAATCATAAGCCTTTGCAAATTCAATAAAAATACTATAGAGAAGTTTATCCACTCCAAGCTTTTTATTAATTTTCTAACCACAAAATAGCTTCCATATGCATCTTTTAGCATAAAGTCAAACTAATTATTGTATATCAATGAACATTCTCTAAATTCATGTTCCGTTATTCACTTTCACAACTTCATTTTGTGAACATTATTTGTTCTTAGTATTGGTAACAAAATGCTTCTTCGCTAATAATTTCGTATCTTTTTTCGCATTCATAACTAAATTAAAAGCTATGTTAACCAAACCACAATAACAACAGCAATAATTCTTAAAATCACAATAGCCTGACACTTTACCATTATGTGTTTTCTTTAAAGCTAACTCCACTTCACCTTTTTAGATCAAGCAATAATAAATCTCATTATCTAGTGTCATGTTCTTCCGAAAGTGATTTCCTCCTAAAGCATTCATTTGATAAATTCTAAAAGAAAAATTTTATATCTGCAATCTCTTCATCATTAACTGCTACCTCATTATCTTCATCATTAATGAAAAAAATTTTATTTAAATTCTTACTAAAGACCTCAAGGGCAGACAATATGCTCCCAAGTTTCCAAAGTAGAGGTCACATGTTTAAGTTCAGCCTATGACTTTCTTTAAACAGAACATTCACTAGCTCCTTCTGTGGAATCAAAAATGTAGCAGTTATGCCCACCTAATCTGTAAGACTGTAATAGACCTCGCGGTTCACGCCTACTTATCTTTAACTATATTTTTGTCCTACTTTTATTAATTAAATATTCTATCCTTCAAAAAGTTGGTATTTCTTCCACGAGAAAAATTGAAACTAGACTAAAAAAAGCCACTATTGATTCTCAATTACAAGAGAAAAATAGTTGAGTTTAGAAGCTGATGGCAGAATTACTCATCCTTAGCACATTATTTAATCCAAGAAATACATGTCAACAACTCAAAGTTGAATGAACATGTGCAAATAAATCAAAGTTGAATGAACATGTGCAAAATAAGTCCTCAGAAATACCCATCGAAACTTGTTAAACCTTATATAACGTCTCTCAGATTCACACTGATTCTAATGAAAGCCTTGGCATTAACATGGCAACAGAACATAGTTAATTTCATGCAATACCTACCTTTTTGCAGCGTAAGGTCCCACTGTTATACATCAAAAGTGCTAAAATGTAGTGTTTTTACAACAAAACTCTACTTTTTGGAAGCACATCAGAAATAAGGTTCTTCATATACCTAAAAGCATGCATACTAATGTTTGTAATTTACAAATCTGAAGACAATTGTCTAAACATTAATCAAAGCGGATTAGACAGGAGAATAACTAGCTTACCATGATGGTCAAGTTCTTCCTTTGGAAAAGGATAAGTTATTGAACAAATGCTTCCAGCCTCTCCAGCCCGACGGAGTACTTCATTTGTCATTTCAGAACTGAGAAGGCCTCCAAATACCACTGTCCTAGCAACCCTTCAAGTCACAATGAAAACAAATTACTTGAATCACAATGAGGTATTTTATTGCATTAGAGAAGCTATGAATGACATTTATAAATGATGAACAGTTACTAACACAAAATGTAATGATAGCACGCGGCCTCAACATGTATTCAACATATATTCATAGTTGAGAAGGCGCAACACATATTTGGAATGTTTGAATGTGTCAATCAAGATCAAACATACACTTTCCCATGCCTCCTCCAAGAATTCTAAAAATAATCCGTTGTATTAAATTTAATATTAATTATTTGAAATGAGACTAATTCATCTGTTCATAAATCACAATAAAATAAATTTCATGAAAAAAGTATCAAGTGAACGTTGAATGTCACCTCAAGCGAGAGAGATTTTACCATACCGTATAAAGATAAAACATACCACTTAAATATTTGATGC
Organism: Phalaenopsis hybrid cultivar; assembly: GCA_002079205.1. NCBI lineage: Eukaryota > Viridiplantae > Streptophyta > Magnoliopsida > Asparagales > Orchidaceae > Phalaenopsis > Phalaenopsis hybrid cultivar. Next base: position 86,817 of record JXCR01133520.1, read on the forward strand.
TGCTAGAGCCATATGCCACAAAAAAAAGAGATTCAACAAAAGAAACTCTTCACATGGAAGTTTTATCAAATGATATTTTGTAATGTGCGAGACAAAATAGAATATATTATGAGGCATGTAAAGCTTTTTCTTATTTGAAATTAAATGCTTGATAGTCGTGACGATCATGATTCTTCATTATTATAGTAGGTGCCATCTAACAAAATCAGATTTTGATTTCCACCAATGTGATTTAGAACAAAATTTTGCACACACAAATGCATTGAAATTCAATGGGGTCAATGTCATTAACTCGGATCTTGAAGAGCTTTGAAACGATTCTGACGAGTAACAACATATGCTTGCTTTGTTAGATTATAATACATTGATACATATCAATTGATTAATAGGATACGTTAACGGAAGGATGATTCCTTCAATGTAATTTATTTCAAATGTCAAACTAAATCATTTTAATGAATAATATAAAGATGCTTTTCTTCATTAAAAGTAATGCTTATTATTTCTATAAAAATCATCTCACTTTTTTAATTAGTATTCTATCTTTTTATTCATGGATACAAAATTAATAACTTTATTAATTAAATTTAATAATATTTAGTTGAAACAATTTATTAATAACTAATAATGCATATTCTTGTCATTTAATCAATTCATGTAACTCCACAATTGTTTTATTCAAACAAATTCTTCTATAACAACCATTTAAAAGGCAAATTTAACAGAAATTTAACCAAATACTAGATCGCTTTTCTTAACACCCATGTGATACCGGAGTTAAATCAAAACACAATAGGAAAAGCAAATATTAGTACGGAAAAAGCCAAATAGGTGGTTACAACAAACACACTTGAAAGAGAAAATATAAAACAACACCTGGAAATATTAAATAACAACAAACACAACATAAACACTAAAATGAGGATAGATCTCGAGGTGGTGGTGGTGATCAGCGAAGGTTTGGAAAGGTAGTGGAATGGTGGACGAGGTGTTTGGCAAGCTTCAAATGACAGCGCAATGACTTCCTAAGTTACAAACAGAAAGTACGCAATAGATATCGAAGTGACACAACTGTCTTGGATAATAGCACTAAAGAGGGAGGGTTGGAATAACGGCGGCAGCGAAGATGAATGGAGGGCTAGTGAAGCAGGAGGGATGTGGAGGAATGTGAAGCAGTGAAGCAGGAGGGATGTGGATGAGTTGGGCAAGAATAAACAGCACTGAAATCAAGAAACAACCAAAGTGCCACCTAAAACCCTAGAGAATAGCCCTCGAAGAAAGGAATAGACATCGGAGGTTGTCCCAAAACAAACACATGAAAAACTGACTTTCAAGCCCTAATACAGCACATATATAGGAAATGCCTAAAAGAAATAAACAATAATAGTAAAGAAAGCAAGAAAAGAAAATCGGGATTGATTTGGCCCGTCTCCTGGGATCGCAGAAGCTGCGCAACTCGCGTCTTGCGTCAAGAGCAAAGAGCTTCCACGTTAGTCTCCTGAGGTTGGGGAAGATTTAACCTCATCCATCAAAGTTTTTGTTTCCTCGTAGTTTGAAATTAATTTGAACACATTGAAGGTGGTGGGGCTATTTCAATCTCCCAGCAAGTCAATCTTGAAGGCATTGTCATTCCAAAGCACATCCTAGTATAATAAGTATTCATCCTTTTTTGGCACAATATGAGCTTACACAGTAGATAAATGAGTATTCTCCTGAATCAGGTCTCAAGCCACTACATCTGTAAAATGCTCCCCCCACTTCTCGTGCTCTGCTGAAAGCATCTGATAAACAAGTGTGATGAGAAATCAACTCTAGGACAAATTTTGTGGCAGACTGCACTACTTTCACTAGCAACCGCTCAGAGAGACCACTTATTTTTCTCTAACTAGACATGGATCTCATTGAAGGATCTTCCCCGACAAACTCCCAACTCAATTTTCAAAGTTGTGGTTCACCCCTCCTATCTATCTGTTGGTGAATACACATTTCAACTGAATATAATATATGAACAATTTCGTATAATCTTTCAAAAATGGAGAGTCTCATATCTGACATGTTGAGCCCCCCTGTATAGGGTAAACTCAAGGAGTTTATATATATGAAAAGCCTCAATTTCTCTTACTTGGGGTTGTCATGCCTCTGATGTCGGTTCCTCAAACTTAAAATCGTCTTGGACAACCACTACTAATTTGGATGGAGTCCCTCTCATGGGCTCAACTAGAACTACTTGCATCTTTCCCTCATTAGTTGGAAGCAAGTGGTCCAATTTTATATCTTCACCTTCTTCAATGTCCATTGTGTCATCACCCATATCTTCTATAAAGCCCAACTTAATGAAATAGATCATTCTCGTGGTTGTGCAATCTAATTCAATATGCCCAAATCTGTGGTACTCGAAACACTTTTTTGTTGGGACTAATTTAGAAATATTAGCTCGCTCCACTTGTTCTTTACTCTAAATCAGTTTCTCTTCAGGCGAAGTCAGCTTAGGTGTTCCCATCGGTGTACTCTGTCTGTAAGATCCAAGGGTTGAACGATGTATATAAGTTATGGTGGTCGAATGGTCACCCAGTGATGTGGTCTCTCCACTTTCGAAGTTGGGGTCTGAACATTCGATATATAGTGAGCTAGTAGGTACTGACGCTACATCTCTTGTTTAATCTTGGACCAAATAATGATCTTGTCTTTTCCCTCATGCTGTCATTGGTGCTTCAATTTTTTTCACCAAAATAATGTGCTCTATTTTAACTTTCTGACAGCTAATTTCACCATTTTGTCTGGTGAGACTTCCAGTTACTCAAAAGAAAAATTTCATAGCATGTAGCCACTCGATGAACTCGTATGGATCCAAGTGACCATCAAGAAGTGGCAAATCCAACGTTTCTTCAAAATCCTGGCTTCTCAGATATTTCAAGAAAATTTTCAGGGTAGAGGTTCTTCATCCCTGGAATCTGCATGGTGAAAGAGATCCACTCATTACTTCGATCTAGCAGCTCATTGTTGTGGTTATGAGTGACCCGTCCGAATTGTCTCCTCCCGAATATGGAAAGCCTCTATTGCAATTGGAGCATTTCATGCCGCGTATTCTCTATAAGAGGTTTCCAACATCTCTTTACAGATTTCGCATAAAATACATTTTGAAATTCCTCCTGAATAAGTCTTCCAAAATTGTCTCTTCGGTAGTGTGGTTGGGGTTTTGGATTGAGAAGGTGGAAGAGGGTACATAAAGATAATATAGGGTAGGAAAAAAAATTTGGGTAAAGGAAGGGTTAGGTATGGGATGGATGCTAGAAATGCTATGATAAAACTATGATTATGCTAGCTCTGATACCAAATGATATCGGAGTTAACCCAAACCACAATATGAAAAGCAAATATTATTACTGAAAAAAAAGTCAAATAGGCAGTTACAACCAACACACTTGAAATAGAAAATACAACAATACGAGATCTGGAAATATTAAATTGCAACAAACATGACACAAAAACTTAAACTATGATGGATCTCGGGGTGGAGGTGGTGATCAGCGAGGGTTTAGAAGATAGTAGAATGGTAGAAGAGGTGATTGGCAGCAATTGCTTCTGAAATTTTGAACAGCAAGTGCGACAGATATTGATGCGGCGCGGCAATCCATGATAATAGCAGCAAAGGGGAGGGTTGGAACAACAGTGGCAGCGAAGCTGGAGGGTTGGAACGATGATGGGGGGATGCGGTGGACCGCCGGAAAGCAAAAAGAAGGTTGTCCTAGCAGGAGCAGCAAGGAAAGAGCAGGACAACGAGGAAACTGCAGGAAAACAGCAAAAGGGTTTATGTCGGGGCAGCTTGCAGCAACAAGAAATGTGTGAAAGTGAAGCTGAAGGGAAAGTGGAGGAGTTGGGAAGGATAAACACCACCTAGAGACCAAGCTACTGCCAAAGCACCACCTGGAACCCTAAAATACAGCCATCGAAGGGGAAGAATAGACATCAGCGGTTGTGCCAAAATAAAACACACGAAAAACTGACTTCTAAATCCTAATACAACACATACATAGAAAAGGATAAAAAGAAGTGAAGGATAATAAGAAATAAACATAAAAAAGTAAATCGAGATTGATTCAGACCGTCGCCCGCAATCACGAGAGCTGCGCGCTTCGCATCCCGCGTCAAGAGTAGGGTGCTACCACAACACCACGACAGTATGCAACATTGCAAAACACGTATGTGTGCAAAAAATTATAAGTACAACCACTACAAAAATTTTAATTATTCAATAAAATAACTATAAGTAAATGTGTTCATAATTTCAGCCAAAAAATATAATAAACGGATTTAGGCATTTTGCTGAAAATAAGAAAGTGCATCACTTTCTGAGATATACATCAAGTTGAAGCATTACCTCTGTTTTTCAGAGCCATCTTCTTTATCAATAGAGACAATATTTGGAACAATTGCTTCACTGGGGGATTTTTCATTATTGACAATTTCTGAATTTATCAAGATATAGCAGTTAAGTAAAATCCATCAAAAGAAAAGAGCAATGGACATGGAGAAAAAAAGTAATATTATAACCTGAAACATGTGATGTTAATTCCATTTTGTCAACTTTGCGTACTTGATTTGCTTTGTCACTCACATTTCCTTTTTCTGCAGTAAAATAATGAGACTGGCACATAACAATGAAAGAAAGCACCAAAAACTTGAATCGGGTGATTACTTTCTCTGCTTTAAATGGTAGTGACAGAACGAAATTTCAAAATAGTCTCTTTACTGTTTTACTGTTTATATAAGACCATTTAGTCACGGAGTCTATAAAAGTGACAATTTAGTCCTCAGATTTTTCAATTTGAGGCTCAAATAGTCATCCATGGGCCTTTTTAAAATAATATGAGGATTAAATTAGCATTTTTATAGATTTGGGGAATAAAATGGCCCTTACAAAGAGTCAAGAGGACTATTTTGACAACGATATGGATATCAACTAACCCACAGAAATGGAAGTTACCATTATTTGCCTTCTTCGAGCGAAGATCCCAAGAAAGTCGATGCATTGCAAGTTCAACTTTTATTTTTCTACCATCAATTGTTAAACCATTTTTCATTTGGATGGCATGCTGAGCATCTCCCACAGCAGCGCTGAAGGAACCAGATGACGAGAGAAAACGAGAAGAAAAAATTACTCGATAAGCTGATATACAATTATCTAAGAAAAATAACTATCTGATCTTTTTAAGTCATTGAGTGGCATAAGAAAAAATTGCTTGTTGTTCCAAACAGCAACAGATGGATCAACTATGATATAGATCATTGGGTAACTAAATCACAGCTGTTCCATAAAATTAGAAATGTAATTAGAATATGGAGGTTTGAAACATCATAATAAACTAGTAAACAAAGCATGTTTTATCAAGCAAAAAAATGGCAGTTTTCTCAAATCGTAGAGAATCTAAAGATTCATAATCAAGAAGCCAAAAGCTAACATAATGAAAGATAAATTATAAAGTTTACTTTGATCAAGCTTTCTATTTTCTAATGTTGAACAAGCATTTATAGTAACATAAAAGCTTTAGTTCTCTCATCTATAGAAATAATGTTTAAAGGATGTTTTTTTCTTTGGAATGTTTGGTTTGCCGCATTCTAGTGTAATGCATTCATTTTGCAGAGTTTTCAAAGTTTTGCATTGATTAGATGAAAAAGATAAGCAATGTAAAATGTTAATGTATTTGACACTCATGCCTTAGTTCAATTTGGTGAATTCAAAAATCAACCAATTTGGCCAATTTTCAAATACACCACACATGCTAACACGATCATCACCCGCCGTCAGAGCTACAGCACCACCATGCCGCCAACAGCCACAAATCGCCGTAGCAGCCAACCAGCTTCGGCCGCCGATGCCTTTGGGCCTTGCATTGAACTCATTTTACTTCAAAGCAAGCACAAAAAGTAATCACAATTTCTTTTACACCCAACCAAACAAGTTTGAAACATTTTAAATGCTCTGCACTTGAAATATATTGTATTATTTTTACTTTGTAATCCTTTTTCAGCAAACCAAATAACCCTTAGATGAAAAGTTGCGTGAACCCATTTCATTAAAAATAATTGGAGGAAATAAGTAGAACTTAAAAAAAACAATACTATTTATCCAACTTGTGCAAAGTCCTATCTTTCAACAAAATCCAAGATGATCAAGGAAAGTTAGTTAAGCTGAAATCATGCTTGTGGTACAAAAGCAAATGCTCCTTTTATGAAAGACTGAGAACAATTAGGATGGTATTGAATAAACCAATGAGAAAACAACCAAAAAAGAGAAATTTTATTCAAATTGACTTTTAATCAAAGTGACTAGAGCTTAAACAGAAACAAACCCTTCTTCCTCCTAATCCTCCCTTTTTTATGTTTTGTTTTTTAACTACATAGACATCTGGACCAGATCCAGGTTACCATGGGATAAGTGATCAAGTTAGACTAAAGAGAATACAACACAGCTTATTATATAGAGGTGAAGAATGAGGAAGAAAATGCATGCTCTATCACTCTTTGTTTGGGGTGTTTATGTACAAAATGATATTGATTGTTATATTGTAGAGTTGATTACTAATCTCTGAACATCTTATATGCTTCGAAAATAAATTAGGTCCTGATCTGACAATGTTAGTAAGTTCTTATCAACAGAAACTCTATCCAGATGTCATAGGCGTCAAATAAGAGGTGCTTACTCAACTAGAAATGATTATTCAAGATTTAAACTAAAAAATGTTTATAAGTTTCTTCCACTGCAAAATTGCATGTCAAAACAACTATATTACCAAAAAAACTTAGTATCATGGAAAACAAAATCATCATCAAGAAAAAGGCAGAGTGAAGGGGCAGATATGAGTTACACTCACAATTGCACAAACCCAAAGCCACGGTTTGCATCAGATCCTGTAAGTGTGAAAGAAAATAAGCTAAGAAAGAATATTCTTCAATAGACATGGTGAATATAATTAAATGAGCAAAAGATAGTAAAAATGAATTAAAGAAGACAGTCAAAACCATCGCATATATGATTAAAAGGCATCTCCAAAGCCAAGATATGGTAATCAACAAGATTGGCAGAAAAACTGCAATTATGTATGGATAGCAATTAGTGTTCAGCACCTTTATCATAAAAGGCCATAATTTGCAGTTGAATGCAAAGGTTTAAAAAATATTTGAGACAGGCCTTTGGAATTATATTAATGCTATGAGATTATGAATAATCATAGTGATTTAAATGAAACATGTGACAAGGCAAGGATATAATATATCCTCAAAAAATGCGCTAGATAGTTCTACATTCGTCTTACATCCGAGATAAACCAAGTATTGTTTCAAAAGTAAGCTCAGATGACAATCTATCTTCCCAATAGGCAACCCACAAATTGCTCATTAATAAGATAAAATTGTTTCTTTTTTCTTTTTAATAGAAGTTAACACTGGTATATATGAATTAAAATTTGCATGCGGAGATTTTATAACAGAAAAGGGCATTAAATTCATAAGTGGCATGCTTTACAATTACATAGGGGCATGGACATGGATGGCTTGGTCTAAATAATGACCAAACCAAAGCACGTAATCAATGTTACTTAACAAGCCATCTGATTAACGAACTTCCATTATTTTGTTGTTAAATAAAAAAAATATATAAAAATAAGAAAATCAGTTGAATCAGTTATTGCCTTCAAATTAACAATTTAGTGCTAAGGAACTTTTATATTTAGTTAATTACAAACAATATTTATAAATCTGTCTTCATAAATACAAATCCCATCTAAAACATATTTTGCATCTTCCACCAACTTATCGAGGTGTTAAAGCCACCAAGCACCTTGTGACATTCTTCTCTATTGTAAATGATATCATTCACATGAAATTATAATTACAGGGCCTAACTCATAAAATGTGAGCTGTTTAGTTCGTTCATGGTTAAATTAAAAATTTTCACACCCTTGGTTAGGCCATAGCTATAACTCAAGCACAAGTAAATGAAGAAAAAAGATATGCATTGCCACAAACCCTTCTTTGTGACCACAAAGCAGCGCCTCACAGGTCCCACCTCGCTAAATGCATCTTCCAGCTGTAACAAATATCAAGAAAAAAAGGATTGGCCAAGGTTCAGGAAACAAGGCAGTTGGCTTTTTATAGTAATAAGTATATAAAATAAACCTCTAACCTGGGAAGACTGAAGAGAGTAAGGAAGATTTGAAACAAATACTGTGGCAAGGCAGCGATCCCTATCTACTCCATCATTCTGATCCCTCTTTCTCTTCCCCATATCTACAATAAAAGTAACTAATGAGCAACAAAAAAAAAAATATCCACCNTTCTACAATAAAAGTAACTAATGAGCAACAAAAAAAAAATAAAAAATCCACCCATCAATGCATAATCATAAGCTATATAATTCACCCTTTATTTTAGCAGATTTAATCTGCCATGTGACGGAACCTTCAAAGTTCATAGAATCACAAATCACAAGTTCACTTCAGTCTACAGTTCATGGAACTCACACAAGAAAATAAATTATCTCAAATACCATGGCCTAAAACTATGAACAGACTGGTCAGAAACTCACAAAATACAATCAACGGTAAAATTTAAGTCCATGTTCTAAAGTTCAAATGAAAAATCATAACAATGACAATAGAAAATAACTATTGATAATAAGAATGAAAATGCAAGCTTTAACGTCACCACTTCAGTGTTCAAGGAATAATGGAGGGGATGGGTTAATGCTTGCTCAAAAGAGAAAAAAAGGTCAAAAAAGAGAATAATGCAATACGCAAATAAAACACGCAGCATAAAATAAAGTCAAAAAAATAGAAAATATGATGACGTTATGCAAGATTAAAATCCTATGGAACTGTTTGGTAGCAGGGTTTGAAAACGGTATAAGTAGGATTTAACTTAGATTCTGTCAGAATGTAAATATTTCTACTTTAAATCCTAAGTTAAGTTAGCACCCGTTCTCCCTCGTTTTACGTGATAAGAATTAGCTTAATCTAGGTATTGCTGGTGTTTAGCTTCAATCCGCGGCGTCCCTTCCCATGAACTCCCGTCACGAACTCCTCTTCCCCTTCGCACGCCCACTAGGCCCTGCCTGACCACCGCCAACACCCTTCACGAAGTCCGCTTCTCCATTACACGCCGCCAGTCCAGTCGATGCTTGCCAGCGAGCACAGACCACAAGCGGTTCGGAAACTGTAGTCTGACAACGATTTAGAACAGAATTTAAGCTAAATCCTGCCATTCGGGCATATTGGACAAGTTCAATCCTCTGATTTACTAACTCCGGACTTCGCCAATTCTCAGCGTAAATCTCGGTTTTAGAAAATCCGGATATTCCGCAGATTTAGTAAATCCGGGAACGCGCGAAGAGAAAGAATGGCGTGAACAGGCTCACCGTCCTCAATGGTTTCGCGTGGGAGCGTAAGGAGGAGAAAGATGGGAGTTTCGGCGGTCTCCGTACGCCGCTATCGCGTCGCTTCTTCTCAGCTAGCTCTAATCGCTTCCTAATCGCTGCTCTAATGCGAGGGTTCGGTCACGAGGGCGAAACCGGGAAAGCAGGGATGGACGTGAGCGAGGGCTTCGGGCAAAAACGGTTCTTTTGGCCAAAACCGAGAACCCGAACCTCTTAATATATGATAGGTTAGGGTTTACAGAATATTATAAAGAGATTATAAGAAATATACGGGAATGTAACCTCATTATATCTTCGGTATAATCTCAATATTATATGCAGCGCTACGTATGTCTATCGCACGTAAATTTTTTTAGAGGTTTAGGGTATGTTTGGGGAATAATCTGTTGTCTGGTTAAAATAATATGTCGATAAGTTAGGTGCGGTGGTTGTTATAAATTTTTATTTCTTGGAAAAGTCAGATTGTTGCCAATAAGCTTCGTGGTGTGAAAACACAGTTTTTCTGTGTTTTGAAAATGTATAAGCTGTCAAAACGCAGTTTATCCAAACATGTCAATTTCGTTTTTAAAACGTCACTGCACCAAATAAGTTGTCCCAAACGGACCCTTAATTTAAGTCTTGTTTGGGGCATCTTATAAGTGCGGGTGGGGTTTTGGAAACGTCATCATACCGTTTGTTTTACGCGTTTGATCAACTTATCCAAAAATCATGTTTTTTAATTGTGAAAGATGCAACCCGCGAGATGGTATCGACGTCCGACTTTTCGTTGGCATTAATATACTCTCGTGCCATTTGTGCCCTCGTTTGCATCTCCCTCCCCTAGTTCACATCTCCCGCTCCTCCCTCTTCCTCCGCCTGTCTTCTTCTTTTTTCTTCTTCCTTGCAGAAGAGTAGATGACGATGGCCACGCATTTCAGCTACACTTCAAATGTCTACCATGTTTGCAGCAAAAATTGCTCGCAAAGACCTCCGTGATCGAAAGCTCTCGCTGTTGATGAGAAATTAGCTCCAACAGATGTTGCGGAGCAAAATGTAGAAGAGATGTGATATGCCACCAGCAAATTATCATAATCTAGCACGAATCTCGATGCAATATTTTGAGCACGAACATTCAAACTTCGATTACGAGTCATCCAAAACTCCAATTTCAGCAAAATTATAGTCAAACTGATTGGCTCGATGAAACGGACCTAATAATATACTAGTTAGTCCAATCCGAGTCAAATCAGGCTGGAATCAAGTCATTAAACCACTACTACGAGATTTTTGAAGGCATTTGAAAGGTCAAACAGATGTCGAATCTAGCGAGTTTATAGTTGAATCGAACATCTCGAAAAGACGAATCCAACGAGCCTAAGATTGCTCAATTCCGACATCATTAAGGCACTCAAATGTCCATCAAACATCATCTGATCAAGGGAAGCTCTCCAGACCGTCCAATCAAAATGGTTCATATTCTTGCATTAATTGCACTCAAAACAATATAAATAGAGTCTCACCCCTCACATGAAGGGGGAGAGGCTTAAGAGAGAACTTGAAGCTTTGAGAAGGAGTTCAAGTCCACGATCATCCTCAACATCGTTGATCGCCGTCGACCACCACTGACCGTCGACAACGACCGTAGACCTCTGTCGACCACCGCCGGTCACCGTCAAACGCCGTCAATCACCGTTGACTTTCGTCAACCACGGCTTATTAAACTTCATCAGTCGACGTTGTAACGTGAAAAACTAGTAACCCTTTCGCGCCTGTGGGACAAGGGGCATCTGTAATCATCAACTTATAGTGGATTTTACAAGTGGGTCGAACCCCGTGGTTTTTCCCTTTACGGGTCTTCCACGCAAAAACTTCTGGTGTGATCACAACTCAATTTATTTTTATCTGAGTGTGTGTTGAATCTTCATGCAACACTAAAACGATAATCAATTACTCTACCGCCACGAATTTTCTAGCACGCATCAAGATGGAAAGAATAAATAATGTGTATCTTTTATGTAGGCACGCATCTAATCCTTACCACAGGTGCACAGATTTCTGCACTCAAAAGATCTCAAATCAGAAAATTTAACCAAAAAGAGCATAATCAGAAGCAAGAAAGGAAAGGGTAATGACTGAATACTAATAATGTTAATCCAATATGCTCATATGCTTCTAATCCCTACCATCAATGCACCAAATACTGTTCCCAGAGAACCAACGAGAAGACAGAGTTCAAGCATGGCAAGCTAGGAATTGCTGCATTTGTGAGCACATAAAGAAGCAGCAGAGGTTTAGGGGTGAGAGGGAGGAAGAATGTGGATCCTAAATGCAAATATGCATCAAATCCATACCACAAATGCTCTTCCCACTGCTTCTTGAAGATCAACCAAATAGCATGAACAACACATTAATACAATTCAGTTCTTTGTTATTGGAGATGTCTTGCGACTCTCCTAAAAAGTGGATGGACTAAGTAGTCAGCAGTTCAATATTTTCTGCAGATGTGAGACTTATTTATGTATTTAATTTGACTTTTAATACTACTTTTGCTTACTTTCTAAAGATGAAATACATGTTTTTCTTATATAGGCTCATGTATGACCAAGAATGTTATAAATATAAATATGAAATTTTCGGTGTTTAAGAAAGAAGTATGAATTGGGTGGTGTGTATGTAATTGCCCCTTTATAGATTTGTAATTGTAAATTTAGGTGTTATAATTATAATTAAGAGGAATTGGGTGGTGTATATGTAATTGCCTCTTTACTAATTTATCTATTTTAAGTATGTTGATGGTTCATGCGGCTTTGATGACAAGATTCTAGGTTTTTCTAATTCCATTGTTTGCAAGAAATTTTTAGAATGAGGTTTTTTTCTAATTCCAAGTGGTTTAATATGTACAACAAAGAGTATAAAATGCACAGAAATTTATTACCTTGTTAATTATGTCATTGGCTTTGATTTGTGCTTCACCTCCATGGAACTTTGTTGGTAGAATTGTTATTTATTCATATCAGAGGCAGAATGATCATTTATCCATAAACAACTGCAAATTAGCTGATTTTCAAACGCACAAACCAAACAGTCAACCAACTAATCTGGATCAGGTGTTCCTCAGCAGATTATCAGCATAAACTGTTTATCAACATAAGTTGGATAAGCTGTAGCTGCCCCAAACAAACCCTTAATTGTTAATAAATAATAATTATTTATTAATATTATCATTTTAATTATAATGAGATAATTTACATGCAATTATTTAATAATTAATTATATTAGATTATAATGCATTTAAATTATAATTTGTTTAATAAATTATAAGTAATTATTAATTAATATAATTAATAACTAATAAAGTCTTATTTAAAATTATTAAATTACTGTTTAAAAATAATTAGCTAAACAAAGTTTCTATTAATATATATAATTCATTAGTTTACAGAATAATTATTTTAATTATAATAATAAAACAAAAAAATATTAATTATTTTTTTATATTATGACAAACGATATAAACTTTTAAACAATTGCCCTTGTAATCTAAAGATTTGTCTTTCAACCTACATATGCTATGTTTGAGGTCTTTAAGGGTCTGTTTGGGGCAGCTCATAAGTGCGGATGGCGTTTTGAAAACATTGTTGTACCGTTTGATTCGCACGTTTCACTAGCTTATCTGAAACTGCGTTTGTGTTTTTACACTAAACGCAGGCCGCGGGTCGACCCCTGCGGCCAGCCCGCAGGCCGCGTTTTAGGATAAGCAGCGTATTCTGAAATGCACAAATTGCCCCAAACGGTTAGATAGAGTACTCATNTCAGGATAAGCAGTTTATTCTGAAACGCACAAGCTGCCCCAAACGGACCCTAAATGTGTTTGGATGAAATAAAAAGTAACATACATGACTTCATTAAATTTATTAAATTCATTCTCAAATAGTTTTTAAGATATATAAATTTTAAAATTTATTAAATCAATATTTACAAGATTTAGTGAGTCCTAATAATTTGAATTCAAAAAGTTATCAAACTGTTTTAAAATATATATTTTGCATGCATATATTGTCACACTCTAGCTGACCCCTCTTTAGGGTCAACCATTGTGCAACAAAGATGGACGACTAATTAAAATTAAATTTTCACCAACACGAGTTCTAACTTGCACAAATCATGACTTAGTTTTTAATGAATAAGTCTCGCTATCGTCCCAAACATTCATAAATTATATCAATGGAATATTCATTCACATTATTAAATACGTAAATGTTTGCATGATAATAATATCACCTAATACATGTACATAACTGTTAAAAATTCAATATACAAAAATATATATCCAAAAATCTATACAAGTTTCAAACATATATTATCCAAATGTTGTACGATGTCACATACGAAAGTCGACAACATATAGGAGTCGGTTATAATATCAGAAAAATAATCAATGTTAAAGTAAGATTTTATAGACAAAAAGCAAGCAACGTACATGTTCAATCATAATTCATATGCTCGATTGCAGTACATAGCACGAACATGTTATGAAGCATCTAAATCAATAAGTATGAATGTAATAAATAACAACGAACTAGAATTTGAACCAAATAATGTCTATGAAACACACCAAAGGAATATAACGTTCTATTAGGAATTGGCTAAGGTTGAGAGAGAGAGAGAGAGAGAGAGAGAGCAAAAGTAAACTGGCAAAATGTGTTCTTTATTCATAATATGGACCCCTATTTACAGGCTTGGGTCTCAATACTATAAAAGTACGTATTGGCCCCCATCATTATTATCTTTTCAAATGTTTTTTTAGTAATTACAAAATTAGTTGGATATAATAAAACTGGGGATCGCTTTAATCGATCAGGGTTGTCGATCGTTTGGTAAACCTTGTTTTGGTCGACATATAGTTTAAATGAGTACTCATGTCGATCGTCCTGGAGGCTGATTAACTCCCTGAGAAATTTTCTCTTAACATCTTCTATCGATCGTTCAGATAAGAAGCTTCCTTAACCAATAATCACTCAGAGACGATTTTCGTCGGCGTCTGCGCTCGATCATCCACTTGTTCTTCCCAAGTCGCCCACCTTTGAGATTTGTGCTGACATATTTTTATATGTGGATATTTAATTATCTGATTCTCTTGCTCTTCGAAAGTTGTTCAATGCACGACAATAAGAGAATTTTAAACACATATGAAATTATTAAATGATTCATTTAGTTGTTTTCTTGGTTTATTATTGTATTTTCTTATCAATTGTGTGTGATTGTAATCGCTCATTACTCTTTCCAGTAATAATATTTGTACTTCTATTGTTATTTGGGTTAACAATGGTGTCAAAATCACTGATGAGATCTTAGTTGATTTTGAATATTTCATTTGAGTAGCATCACAACTTCCAACTTATCTTTTAAATGGTAGCTTTTGATGCCTTGTTTGAAGCACGAGAATAAATACTTCCTAACACTGGGGAAAATTAGTTTGGATATATATCGAAGAGGATTTTAACATAATTATTCATATTGTACCGAACATGGAGAGTGCGGACCACATTTTGAATGTAATCGGTTTGGTGCTTCAATAAGCTCAACCCATATAAGTAATTATGATACAACCATAGTTAAAGAAATGTTATTTGATGCAATCAGTGCTTACTATACTAAGCAAGTGGTTGGGGATGAGCCTCCAAATAGTGAAGCAAAAATTATATGAATTATCGATTGTTGCACAATGATCGTTGTGGGAGGTTTGTGCAGCACACTTTCAAGTTAACAACAACACTTAGGATGTTGAATATTAAATATGATTTTAATGTGTTTAAAGAATTATTTAACCCAATTACAGGGTTATTGAACAAGTCAAACTCTAGCAAAAATTTAGTATCAAAGGGCCTGTTTAGAATAAAGAAATTAATGTTGAAGTTAGGGATTACATCAGAGAAGATAAATTATTATACTACTAGTTTGCTATTGTCGAGGTAATGCAATGGAGACATAACTTAAGTTTTATGGTGTCGAAAAATCAATTCAAATAATCTGAAGAGTAAGATACATAAAAATATTTCGTACAAACAACTATTCTACCTTCCTCTCATTCACATGTTTAAAGAATATTTGCCTCTATATGTACTACTTTACATATGAGATGACATCATAACGGAACGGGTGAAGATAAATCATTGATTTATTTGATAGTTTAAGAAGCATGGAGATATTTTGATCATATTTACTCTGAATTTACAACAAATTGTTGCAATATTAGACTTGATTTCTGTGCTGATGGTTTTGTATCATAAAGTCAAACTGTCTTGCCTTACTCATTTTTGTCGACAATAGTTACACCTTATAATTTATCTCAAGAGTGTGCATGGCTACACCTTTCATGTTTCTCACAATAATGTGCCTAGTCCGTAAAGCTCAAATAAAAAGATTGATGTATATTTGTAACATTTCGTATTTGAGATTAAATTATTATGAGAAATTGATGTTTTCACTTACTATATTGCATCAAAATAAAATTTCCAACTAAAAGCCATACTTATATAGATGATAAATTACGCATATATATATATATATATANGCGCATACTTTATAGATTCATGCAAGGTATTTAATTTAAAAAAAAATTATCAAGGTTTGATTATCATTGCATGTTACTGCATGTCGATCATCCATTTAGAATACATAAAATACATAAAAATACATTTTTACAGGGTAGAGTTGAGAAAACAAGATCTCCACTAAGGATATTTATGAATGATTTGTGACAAATGGTAGTACAATTATGAAGATTATTGATTATCCATAACAAGCTTCACACGGTCTTTATTTATAAATTAGCAGTTTTCTACTTTATTTGAATAATTTTTTTTTTGCTTTAGTTTCTTGTTGTCTACTTTATATCAATAATTTTTGCCTCTGGTTAAGTTGTTTCCTACTTTAGTTCAATAGTTTTCACTTTAGTTTGGTTGTTTTTTTTTATTTAATTTGGTAGTTTTGTGCTTTGGTTTAGTTGGCTCCTGCTTTAGTTCAGTTGTTTTATTGCTTTTACTTCTTTATATTCCCACGTTAAATTATTTTGAACATTTTTTGTTTTCTTATTACATATGATTTTTGATACGTTGCCAACAAATTTTCATCATTCGACAAAAATCTTGAGACATGACACAAATATCGAGATGATATTTTAAGCACGAAATATTGAAATCTTGATAAAAAGTCATACAGAACTCTGATTTCTACAAACTTATAGTCAAACTGACTAACTTGATGAGACAGACCTAATGATATAAAAATTAGCCGAATCAGAGTCAAATCAAACTCAGATCAAGTCATTAAACTACTCTTGAAAGAATTCTGGATGCATTTGGAAGGTCAAACGGATGTCGACAATGACAAGTTTGTACTCGAATCGAGCGGCTCGACAGGATGAATCCAACGAGCTCAATATCACTCAATTCTGACATCATTAAGACACTCAAATGTCCAGTAAACATCGTATGATTAAGGGAAGCTCTTCAGATCGTCCGATCAAAATTATTCATATTCTTGCATTAATTGCACACATAACACTATAAATTGAGCCTCAAACCTCTCATGAGGAGGGCTGAAGTCTGAATAGAGAGCCCGAGACCTTGAGGATAAGTTGTAGTTCAGCATCACCGTCGATCATCGTCGAACACCACCAACCTCAGTCGTCGACCACCGCCAAGCTCCGTCGTCGACCACCGCCAAGCTCTGTCGTTGACCACCGCCGATCGCAGTCGAACATCGCCGACCGCCGAAGACCATCACCGATCGTCATCAACCTCTGCTAAATGCCAACTTTCATCAATCACCACCAACCCTACGTTTTAAGTCAACGTCATAATCTGAAAAAATATAGTTATCATTTCTCGTCTGTGGGTAAAGGATTTATGTAATCATCAATCAATAGTGGATTTTCACAATTGTGTCAGACCCTGTGGTTTTTCCCTTTACGGGCTTTCCAATTAAAAAATTCTAGAGTGGTTACTATTTTTTTCTTTTTCATCTGAATGTGTGCAGAATTCTCGCACAACACTAAGATGATAATGTGTTACTCTTCCGCCACGAATTTTCTAGCACATATCAGTTTTATTGACATAATTTTTGCTCATCTTTTTATTAACCTCAAATATCTAAAATGATCTTAAAATATATCACATAAAATAGAAACCAAATATATTTAACGTCAATTAAATCCTAAAATTGGATATAAAAGTAGCTCAATGATTGGATATTCTAAAAGCATCATTTCTATCATCCAAAATTATAAATTTTTTTATAGATCATTGTAGTGTTTGAAATTTTATGTTATAAGTTACTCTTGTTTCATTATTAATGTATGAATAATATAAAATATGTTTTGATGACTATTGGATAAATGTTTATATTGAGTTTTGTGTGGATAGCTTTCATACATAAGAATTCATCCAACGTTGAATTATTCAACAAAGCATCATTTTATAAAATGAACTTCGTGCAGATCATCAAAACCTTCCAAATAAACTCCATCATGCCCAAATCAGACTCTGCTTTGGGGATCATCCAACCTATGATAATTTGATAATAATTAAGATAATTTGGATGATAATTACAAATTTTCCCTTAAAATTAACTCCGATCTACTTCAAATTTAAACATATAATCAAAACAAGCTAAGAAACATCAAAATTGACCAATTTGAAGCTCACTTGAAATCTCAAATTTCTCTCTCACAGGTTAGGACCCACGCTTTTACCTGAATTTCCATGAAATGAAAGTCATTCCTAGCCTAAACCAATCACCCATCTTTCTACCATAAGGTATTCCATGTCAGCAAGGTTTTGGAGCTCAAAAAAAAAAAAAAAAAAAAAATCCTAACATTGG
>JXCR01133520.1:105117-126177 GCA_002079205.1 Phalaenopsis hybrid cultivar
CAAATCCTAACATTGGATGTCATAACCACTTCACTTTTACTGTGGCTACGCTACCTCAAATGTACTCACACCATGATGGCCTGGCCACACCCTTATTCCCTTGGGTGCACCTAAGTTGCAACCCAACCTCTGGTGCATAACTACGTCGTAAGTTAGCGTGAGCACGATTCCCCACTCTTCCGATGGCATGACCACACACAAGGCGGCTTAACCACACCACCACACCCAAGCAGTCGTCAACTACATTGCCAAAAATCTATGGGACTCCCGCTCTTTTTATGAGTGAAATGACACATATCTTTGGCCGTCGAAGCTTTGCTCTCTATATTGCCCCATATCCTCCTCCTGACTTCTCCTCTCTCCTATTTTGGTGCTCGGTTTGTGTTCTCTCATCCAATAATCTATTGTTTTCTGCCTCCTTATCCAATGTAAACCAACTTTTATCCATTGTAAGTTTCTTTCCCTTCCTCTCTTCTCATTTCTTCTTCTTTTTTCCTTCCAGTTCTTCTTTTATTCTTCTTCCAACTTTTCTTCAACAACAACAAAGCCTTAATCCCACTACGTGGGGTCGGCTACATGAATCATTTTTCTCCATTTATTGAGTCCACTTAATCCCACTACGTGGGGTCGGCTACATGAATCTTTTTTCTCCATTGCGTCCTATTTAGTGTCATGTTTTCATCTAGTTCTTGTAAATTAAGATCATTTTTAATACAATAAGCCCAAGTCTTCCTAGGTCTACCTTTTTTAACACAAGTCGAATCTAAAACATCTACTCTCGTAATCGGATCATCATATGGTTGACGTTTAATGTGACCAAACCATCTAAGACGACTTTTTCTAATTTTGTTTGTCACAAGAGCTACACCAACCGTATCACGGGTATATTCATTTCACATTTTGTCTATAAGTGTAAAGCCACTCATCCACCTAATCATTCTCATCTCGGCAACACNTTTTTTATTATCCATATTATAGTTTCATAAATGTGTAATGAACTTTCATATATATCACTATGTTTTTTTGATACAATCACAACTTTTTTTAGTTATATAAATATTATTAAACTTTTTTGCATTTTCATTTCTAGGCATTTGAGAAAATAACATTCTACTACACAGATTATTCATTCAACTAAAAAAAATTACAAATAAGTTATTTACAAAATGCACTAACCAAACAGCTAAATAACTTATTCAAAACAATGGCAGAATAGTCAATTTTACAGAATCAACTGTTTTCCAGGCGCGCTAACCAAACAGCCAGACAACTTATCCGGATCAGCTGGTCATCAGCAGATTATCAGGATAAGCTGCTTNTAAAGTTGCACTTTTGTCACTAGAGCTATTACTACTTAAATTACATTCCATGTATTCAATTTTAGTTCTACTTAAATGAAGGCGTTTAGACTCCAATGTAGACCTCCATAATTCAATTTTTTCATGGGTTGTTTCTTTTGTTTTTATCCACGAGAAGGATATCATCAGCAAAAAGCGTACACCAAGGTACATCCTCCTGTAGATGTCCAGTAAGACCATCCATAACTAAAGAAAAAAGATATAGGCTTAAAGTCGATCCCTGATGTAATCCAACAGAAATAAGAAAATATTTGGTCAATCATCCTTTAGTTTGAACACAAGTAACAACTCTAGTATACATATCTTTAATGACTTGAATATAAGTCTTTAGTTTGAACACAAGTAACAGCTCTAGTATACATATCTTTAATGACTTGAATATAAGTCAGTTTGAACACAAGTAACAGCTCTAGTATACATATCTTTAATGACTTGAATATAAGTCATAGTTTTTCTTCTCGAGAACTCTCCAAAGGATATCTCTTGGAACCTTATCGTAAGCTTTTTCTAATCTCTCTTCTCAAGAACTCTCCAAAGGATATCTCTTGGAACCTTATCGTAAGCTTTTTCTAAACTTTCTCCTCAAGAACTCTCCAAAGGATATCTCTTGGAACCTTATCATAAGTTTTTTCTACATCAATAATTCGAGAACTCTCCAAAGGATATCTCTTGGAACCTTATCGTAAGCTTTTTCTAAATTAATAAAACTAAGAACTTCCCAAAAGATATCTCTTGGAACCTTATCGTAAGCTTTTTTTAAATAAATAAAAATCAAATGTAGATTCTCCTTATTATCTCTGAACTTCTCCATCAAACCTCTCAAAACATGTACAGCATACATAGTAGACCCCCGACATAAATCAAAATTGTTTATGAGAAATCTTTGCGATGCGTCTTAACCTATTTTCAATTACTCTCTCCCATAACTTTAAAGTATGACACATCAACTTAATTCATTTATAATTTGCACACTCTTGTGCATCCCCTTTATTCTTAAAAATGGGAACTAAAATACTCTTCCTCCACTTCTCAGGCATCTTTTTAGTTTTTAAAATAATATTAAAGAGTTTAGTAAGCCAATAAAATCCAAAATCTTCCAAATATTTCCACACTTCAATTGAGATATCATCAGGTCCTACAGACTTTCTACTCTTTGTTTTCTTTAAAGTCTTCTAAACTTCTTTTTAACTAATGTGATGGTAAAAATGAAATATTTTATTATTATTCATGATATTAAGATCACTAAGGTCGATCGTATTTTCAGAAACTTCATTATTAGCTCACTCACTTATGCTGAATATCTTTTTCTAAGAAAAGTACTTTATGATTTTCATCCTTATTACACTTGAGTTAAATTTTTACTTTTCTTTTCTCTTTATTTGGCTAGTTTACATATATTTTCCACCCTTCTCAGTATCTAATCTATTATAAAGATCATTAAAAGCAGAATTTTTAGCGTCACAAATTGTTTTTTTAGACTCATTACGGGCCGTTTGATATTTTTTCCAGTTCTTTAAGCTTTTACATTTAAACCAATTTTTATAACATAACTTATTATATTTTATCTTTTCTTGCATAATATTATTCCACCAACTATTTTTATTTATAAAAACTTTTTCTTTTGATTCTCCAAACACATCTTTTGTAACTTGTTTAATAGTGTTTGTTACTTTATCCCATATAACATTTGCTTCTTCATGAATATCCCAAATTTTGAAATATTGAATTTTACTCATAAAAATAATTTTATTTGTGTCTTTTAAGTTTCTCCATCTAATTTTATGATGATGAGTCATAATATTCTTTATTTTGCAACTCTTAATATTAAAATCTAGAACTAATAAACGATGTTGGGTACTTAAATTCTCACTTGGAATGATCTTACAATCTTTACAATTGTGATGATGTCATATTCTAAAAAAAATAATCAATTTGTGTTTTATTAGATCTACTCTTATAAGTAATAAGATGCTCATATCTTTTCTTGAATAAAGTGTTAGTAACAACAAAATCATACGCTAAAGCAAAATTTAAAATAGTTCTACCTTATTCATTAGTTACTCCAAAACTGTAGTCACCATGAGTATTTATGAAGTCATCTACCACTTTACGGACATGTCCATTTAAATATCCTCCAATAAAAAATATTTCTTCAAGAGGTATCATCTGTATTAAGTCTTTTAAGCCTTTCCAAAATTTATTTTTAGACCCTATATCTAAACCTACTTGAGGAGCATAAACACTTATAATATTAAAAATCTTAATATCAATGATAATCTTAAGGGCTATAATTATATCTCAAACTCTAATAATTTTTACAACATTATCTTTCAAACTCTTATCTATAATTACACCTACATCTTTTCTAGTGTGACTCTTACTAGAATACCAAAGTTTAAAACCTAAATTATCAATATCCTTGACCTTTTCTCCAACCCACTTATTTTCTTGAATACATAAGATATTAATTTTCCTATGAATCATATCTTTTCTCTAACCTACTTAGTTTCTTGAATACATAAGATATTAATTTTCCTATGAATCATAATATCAACTAATTCCATTACTTTACAATTGAGAGTACCTATATTCCAAGATCCTATACTCTTTTCTCTAACCTACTTAGTTTCTTGAATACATAAGATATTAATTTTCCTATGAATCATAATATCAACTAATTCCATTACTTTACAATTGAGAGTACCTATATTCCAAGATCCTATCCTAATATTAGGTTTCATGGACTAACTTCTTTACCCGCATTCGCTCATAATGTGAGAACCCTTGCTTATTTAACACTACACTCGGGCCCCGGTGTAGCGGCCCTTGCACGGTTTTCACTGTATTCAGGCTATACAATGCGTCACTTCCAAGGGAGGTCCTAACACTTACATAATGATCAAAAGGATTCATGTCATGATTTTTTTTCGACAAGTTTTACACTGGTTGTCGACTAGCTAACGCAATCCTCCACTTTTCACATCCGGGCTTGGGACCGGCAATGGCAATGTTTTCTTCCAACTTTTCTTTGATCCTCTTTTTTTCCTCCGATCTTCTTTGTTTTATGATCTTATTTTTCCCTGACTTTCACACCTCACTCCACTTCCTCGTCGTCGACTTTCTCTTCCATGTGTTTACTTCATGGTCTAACAATGTGAACTCCATGCTTTTAATTCATACTCAAAAGTATGTGAAATTTAGTAATCTCCATGTGTATTCACTTATGTATTAAAATTATGAAATTCAAGTAACATAAATATGTTTTTCCCTTGTTTATACATTAGCAAATGAAAGTGAACTATCCACGTACTTCTACTTATGTCAAAATATATGAAAGTTGAATAATCTACTTATTTCCTTCATTTCTTTTGAACATGTTCAAGAGTTGAGTAGTATTCATACTTTCTCTGCACATTTTAAGCATGTTAGGTCAGAAACATCCATGTTTGCTCGTAGTGTTAAATATGTTAAATATAAGAAATCTCGATGTATAGTTTCTTCTATATGTCGAATATATGAAATGAAATAATAAAAAAAAAGTGAGAGAAGGAGAACCTCTTGCATAAAGGTTTTATGCAAAGAAGAGATCAGCTTATTGACCAAGTGGATAAATAACTGTAGTATGATAGGGGAGTTGAGAAAGCACTCATTGCGTTGACAGTTGCCCTTCACTTGAGAAGTGATCCTTGAAGTCAGCATGTCTGAACGAAGTATGTGATGACTACCCACCACATTTGTGTTTGAGACAATAATACGAACAACTTTTTGAGACTTTAGCGAAGGCAGCCCTTAGCTTGCAAGTAGTTTTCATAGATTTTGTATCTGAATAAAATGCGAGAATACTGTCCTGCCATAATCATGCCTATGATGTTAACACGAACAATCATTTGAGATTACAACCAATGTTACCCCTACACTGAAGCAGGGGCTTGCCATCTTAGACTTCAAGACCGTGCCCAATGGGACTCTATTTCTCACAGATGACACCATACTAATGCATTGTAGAATATTTGTGGCGGTAGAGCAGTAAGTTAGCGTTTTAGCATTGAATGTAATTCCAACACACAAATATAAAAAAAAGAAGTAAGCAGAACGAGACACATTGATTTTTACATGAAAAGCCTTATAAATAAGAAAAATAATGAAACATAACCTAATTAAAATAATATATTATGTAATTGTATGTACACAAATCCACTATCATTTAAAATTAGATATGATATAATTACAATGTTGATATACAACAGTAGTTCAACAATAATAGTTATAAAAGAACTGCAAAAGTCGTAATCAATGACAATGAAGGCATTAGCCCACCATGAATGTTATAGACAATGACTGCAGTGTCATTTGATCATAGAAGTCGTAGTTGAAAGTCGTTGTAGTAGTTGGCCATGTAGGGCGTAGATGATTGCTTTAGGAGTATTGATTACCCACAGAGGTTGTAGTAGAAATGTGAAGAGGTTGTGTGCCACGTAGGTTTCGGTTAACCAAGTAAGTCGTAATGATAAGTTGTAATAACATCGTTAAGTCGCAAAGGCCGAAGTTGGAAGTTATATGAGCTGTGAGCCATATAAAGTATAGTTGATTATGTATTTAGTAATAGCGATATCCAATAAAGTTTTGTGAATATTTAAGTGTCTTAATAATGTTAGAATTGAATGATATTGATGTCAATAGATTAATCTCATGGAAACACCCGATTTGATTATAATTTTGTCAGATTTGAAATCCATTTCACTCCACCATGCACCTAAAACTTTTACAAATGGTTTAATGACTCAATCTAAGTTTGGTTTGACTCAGATTAACATCATTTTGACGTCATCAAATACATCTCACAAAGCATGTCAATTTACTTTTTAAGATGAATTTGAATGTATTTTGTTAAAAAAATATTCTGAAATTCATCCATTGTCTTGAGATTTATGCTAATAATAAGATTTATTGACAACCAAATATTATAATCGATTAATTTTATGAAATTATTTAATTCTTTCATCAAAGACCTTCAATTTTATTTGTTCCGGTAGTACTGCCGGTATCGATTGATCGGAAGATCGCATATATTCCAATGGAGATACTGAACCGCTCCCCGCAAAGCCGGGTCAGCACAAAGCACGCGAACCGGCTGGGTCCCACTTCCNCCCTTATAATTGATTCATTTTATGAAATTATTTATTTCTTTCACAAAGACCTTCAATTTTATTTGTTCCGGTAGTACAGCCGGTATCGTTTGATCGGAAGATCGCATATATTCCTATGGAGATACTGAACCGCTCCCCGCACAAAGCCGGGTCAGCACAGAGCACGCGAACCGGCTGGTTCCCACTTCCCGCTGACCCGCCGCAAAACGGTTCTTCCAAATTCCAAAAAGCGGGCAGGTCAATGACCCACTTCAAGATATCGATTCCAGCCGGATTCATTTCCCTTTTAAGCCTTATTCCAACTCGCCCGAATCAACCCCACCAAGTCGCTCGCTGAAAAGGATCTACCGTACAGTGGAGGAGGAGGAATGGTGGTATATATGCCTTGATCCGGATCTCATGAAATAGACGACGGATTGGGGGGTGGAATTCTCGGTATCTTCCTTGATCCGGATCTAATGAAATAAACGAGACAGATTGGGGAGTAGAATTCTCGGTATCCGCTAGGCTCCATTCGCCGATCGGGAATCCCTTAGCGGNCACCGTACAGTGGAGGAGGAATGGTGATATATATGCCTTGGTCCGGATCTCATGGGGGTGGAATTCTCGGTATCTTCCTTGATCCGGATCTAATGAAATAGACGAGACAGATTGGGGAGTAGAATTCTCGGTATCCGCTAGGCTCCATTCGCCGATCGGGAATCCCTTAGCGGTTTGTGTTTGTGCGTGTGTGCGTGGTAGACAGAGAGGTGGATAGAAATGGTGACGCAAGGCGCCGCCGCGTTGGGAAAGATTAAGATCGGCGTTTGCGTCATGGAAAAGAAGGTGAAATGCGGAGCAGAGGTTCTATTTCTTACTAAAATTCGTCTGTGCTTGGTCTCATGGATCGGTTTTGCGTTGGAAGGAAATAAGAATGGTTGTTTTTGCGGGTGTTTTATCATATTGGGATTGGTTTAATTCAGTTGGAGGGTTGTTTGATTTCAAATTGGAATGGCTGGTCGTTTGTTTCCTTGCTTCTTATTTTTTATTGTTTTTGTTTGATCGTAGGTGCACTCTGCGCCCATGGGGCAAATTTTGGAGANGCAGTTGGAGGGTTGTTTGATTTCAAATTGGAATGGCTGGTCGTTTGTTTTCTTGCTTCTTATTTTTTATTGTTTTTGTTTGATCGTAGGTGCACTCTGCGCCCATGGGGCAAATTTTGGAGAGGCTGCAGGCTTTTGGGGAATTTGAGGTTGGTTTGCATTTTTTAATGATCGTTACATTTTTAACGTATGAAAATATCCCGACCATTCTTTTTTTTTTTATTGACCCGTGCTATAGGCGAATCGGCCTCGAAGAAAATGTCTTTATATAATTCCTTCACTTGTACTAATACGGTGTCTCGAATCCGTTTCAAATAATACGGTGTCTATATGATGATGATAGAAGTAAGTTTAGTCTAGTTAAAAGTTGATTAATATAACTATGAAGGTATTTTGATTTCCTTCTTGCGTTGATGAGGAATATTTCCATTTATGGTATCAAGATTTCATGGCATTCATATTTGCGACACTTGGCGGGGATTAGCTGCAACCTGAATTTATGTTAAATAAGATTTATCAAGTCTAGATAAATCTGATAGCTGTGTGGGGGAGATATGCTCGCGAACGACACAGGAAGAAATTCTGAAATCCATCTCACAATATTTATTCTGTATTTACGTCCTAAAAGTGACGAAATGCCGGAAGAAAAGGCGGAACACGATACAATTTGATTTAAAGAAGTATTGGATCTAATTTTCATTTTTTTAATGTTTGGCTGGATTTACTCCAAAGTTATGACAAAATCCTATTTAAATTATCCTACCAAACACCGTCTTTTTATCTCGTAATATTAAACCCATTTTCCAAATGAATAAGGTAGATGTGAAATGATACATTAATCTGCAACTTAAGTTTTTGACCAGGGACAGATGTATTTCTGATGCTGATTTTTTGTATAGTTAGTTTATACCTTTATTCAACTCTTGTGGAAAACTGCTTATTATTGTGCTTCTATTATAGTTATCAATGTGTTGATTGGTTACCTTTTGATGCAGATAATATTATTTGGGGACAAAGTTATTCTCGAGGAGCCAGTAGAAGAGTATGTCATCACATAATATTGCATTTTGTTATAAAATTTTCTCATGGCTAACACTAAAAGCACTATTTCTGATGTTATAAAGCATGGATTATAGTTTCCACATATAATTTTTTAGTCTACCTACTTTATTATCCATGGCTGTCTTTGTACAAAACCATCGTATTTGTATACGTGACATCATACATTTGTTTTGCAACATCAGTTTAAAATATGTTGGGCACTCATCTTCCGTCCCTTTGGATTAGCTTACCACCATGCACGGCTTTATGTGGCTTTCTGCATGTGATGTCAAAGCCATTTTTCTCAAGCAAAGCTTTTGAATTGACTTTATTTGATACCTGAATTGAACCAAACAATAATTGGAAAATAATTTTATTGCTGAATTCAAATAGAAAATTACAACCAAACAAACAAAAATATGAAATTGTAGCAAACACGACACACAACACACAACACACAACTAGGATGAATCTAAGGTGGTGGTTGCGGCTGTTAAGGTCTTGGATGGGTGACGACAAGATGGGGAAGTAGAGCCGTTGACGGATACAGTAGGGAAATAGCTGGTACTTGCTGTCCTGTGTGCCAGCAAGTAGCGAGATGGGCTGCACCGCTGGGAAAACAACATTAAGGCAGTAGGTACTTGCTTTCCGGGGCGGCAGTAAGTAGGGAAGTGGGCTGGACTGCAGGAAGACAGCAGGCGGCACAGTTCTGGGCAGTGGTGAGGAATGGGGGAGGAAAGGCAGCTGGCGGCGTCTAGAATTGCAGAAAACATCAGGGGAGTGGCTGTTCTGGGCTGCTGTAGCAAGGGAGGGTGATGGGGAGCGATGTGGGAAAGAAGCTAAAGGATAACTACTACATCGGGTACATCGGGAGTGAGATATTATCGGAGCACCACACAAACTCCTAGATACAACTTTAGAAGGGAAAACAGAGACGCCGACAGCTGTAGTGAATAAACACACGACCCCCGAAAGAGTCAGCTTGGCTCTCAAAATACCAGGCGTTAGACCCAACTGCCGGCTTCCTCATCCGTCACCCGTGACACCCACATCATTATCACTTTAGCAGGTATTAGCAATTTGAATTTTGGATGGATATCTGTTTGAATCTCTCAGGCTTAATTATTTACTTTATTCTGCCATGATCTAGCAAAAGGAACTTTCTGTGGTTCTTTACTGTTTGGCCAATGAGCAGGCTATGCTAATGAGCTGAATTTGCTGTGCCAAATTCCATATATTGGCATCAAATCATCTTGAACCTGCATTTCAATTTTGCATCACTAAAACCACTTTTTATGATAATTGAATACTATTTTATCTATTCTCTCTGCTCTTAGGAGTTAACTGAAGATTACTTATTCTGTAACATGTTTTTTACAAGTTAAATACTGTTTTATGCTCTCATTTAAATAGTCCATCCTGTGTTAATCTGAAGAAATGCATAAAGTGATTTTCTGGATTATTTCACTTGTCATATTAGTTTATGAAAGAAATTCTAGGCATCCTAGGTAAGACCGTCTGTTTTAGAGGCACCATTTTTTCCTAGTTGATTGACATTTTACTATTTTGATATTTTAATTAACCATTTTTCCTTCGTATCTTTCTTTATTAAGTGAATTTTATTTTTCATGTTATTTTTTGTGAGTTTAATATTTCATGTTATTTCTTGTGAGGGTATTTTCCAGCACAGTTCACATTGTCTTTGAGACGCTTTTCCACTGAAGCTTTTTAGCCATGGCAGATTCTGGTTAACTATTCATGTGTGTCAACGACTGTTTTTTTCTGAATTTCAGCTGGCCGATTTGTGATTGCTTGATTGCCTTCTATTCATCGGGTTATCCGCTCAAAAAAGCAGAGGCTTATGCTGAACTACGGAAGTGAGGATTCTTGCATGCTAGTACCTTTATTTGCTCAATTAGTACAACTTTTTTATACTATGGTTTCTTTTTGTGGTTATAGATTATATGTTTATCTGAATTTCATTATTAATGGCTTCAATGTCTATTTTCTATTCGGCTTGTGTTGCCTTACATATTTGGTTCATAAGTTGACTGGGTCAGATACAATGACAACAAAGACAGATGAATACACCTTCACAAAAATTTGGCTCAAAACATCATAAATTCATTGCTTATTCTAGCGAAATGACCGTTCTAATGCATCAAGTTTACTGAAATTGTTTAGGGAGACCGTCGTTCTACTTGACTTGGCATGAGTGAAATATATCATATGTGAGGGAGAGAATTTATAGGGGAATGCACACACACCTGTAACTAAAAAAATGATAATGATATTATTAATAATGTTAACTTATATATATATATATATATATATATATATATATATATATATATAAAGAAATGAGAGGGTATAATAATATATATTTATAGGGGAACTCCATCATGTCTAACCTTCTTACTTTCACTATCTATAAATTATTTATCTTCATTTCCCAAATATGATGCCGATCTCGAACAATCTATATGGAGTGATCTCGCTTCTTCGAATGCTTACCATATGCATCGTTCTTGACATATCTAGGCATTTATAATATTGCATTTTTACATTCTTCGTGCAGGGAACCACCTTTAAACAATCATACACCCCCATCTTGTTATGAAAAGCACTATAAATGATTATTCAAATGTCGTGTAGTTAAAAATGTGTAAACTAGTTCATTTGAATTATTACTAAGATTTTACGTTGCAATTCATACTTATAATTGAAATTGCAAATGGATAAAAAAAATGAGTACGCTGCTCGTGTAGAAAAGCATGCAAATGCTTTAAATACTACCAAATTTACACAAATGTGAAACCTTATGCTCATTTTGCAATAAGAAAAAGGTCATATTGGAAAATTTTGAGTGATGGACACACATAATAAGACAAATTCCGAGTCGAATTGCACTATGCAAAGAGCTTGTGCATGCCTAAAAATATGGAAAATTCTACATACATTTCAATGAATACATAAATTTCAATGAGAACATAAAAATTGTATCTGGAACTGCTCCAAAATGTTGCATGTACTTTTTGAGGGAAGTTGAACTTAGATGGTAACTTACCAATTTCTTTGAAATACTTGTAAGTTCCTACATTTAGCATCCCATTGCATGCATACTTGCTCAAGTGAGTGGAGAGGATGAGGATGACATCTAATTTTTTTAAATTTTTATGCATAAAAAATGAACAAATTATAGAAAATAAAAGAAAAATTCAAGAAAAATCTAAAAAAACAGGAAAAAAACATAAAAGAATTGAAGAAAATTTGATAAAATACTTTGAGCAATTTTAAATTATTTCATGCTTATTTTGAGGCATTCAACTCCATTTTATTGCCTGAAAAACATGAATAACTTGCAAAAATATCAAGCAGAAATATTAAGAAACTAGAAATTTATTCATGACTCAATCATCCATATACGAGGAGCAGAGTTGATAGGTTTTATTCTCCTACAAGTGATAAAAGAATAAATATAATTCCTTCACCCCGGTCTAATCGTATAAGTGTGTTTCATCTCATTTTGAGGAATAAAGAATTGAACCTTAAATCCCACCGAAGATTTTGGCATGACATTGGCATACAACCTTCAAAGCATTTTATGATCAATAAACATGGAAGTTCTTCCTGTATGACAGGACTACTAATCCCAATTTTTTCACTTGATCCTCTACAAAAGAATGATGATGCTAAGATGATCGTGACTCTCCAACAATGACCAATGCAAAAGTAATGCCTTTTGTTTGTGATCAAACTAATCTTTTTTCATCGCAAATTGTGGGCTGATAATTCAATCATAATCATTGCTAAAATAATTTGAAATGCATTTTTAAGGTATTTTTGGACATGTCTTAGTAAAATTCATCAAAATAATAAACACTTTGGGCCGCTTTACTGATAGGGTAGGGACATGTGTCTCAACTGACAAGTCTTCCTCAAATCTTCAAGATAGAGGCCCCAACCACCAATGCATTGCTTGCTACAGTTATTAAGATAAAATTAAATTCAAATGCTCCACATGTATAAATCTGACCTATCACGTCCCAACTGGCCACCTTTTAATGGTCAATCGCGATGCGATCGAGTTAGGTGATTTGGCCACCTTTTAAGTAGATTAAGGTTTATTACTATCCGAGATGAAAGCATGAGATTTTGATCGAGCTTGCACCGTTCCTCCACCATCTTCTTTGATACAATAGTGTTATATTTTTTTCCCCAAACTAGATTACTATTATTAAAGCAAAGCTTCACGGATCCTACAAACTAGCTTTAATCAAAAGTTCTCTGTTGTGATTGGGATTGGTAAGCAACTGCATGGGCCTGTACCTTTGGAAAACATTGAACTGGTTCCGAAAGTCCTCATCAGAGGGAGAATATACAGGATAGTGTCTTGCATAATTTTCACTTCA
The DNA here is from genome assembly GCA_002079205.1 of Phalaenopsis hybrid cultivar. NCBI lineage: Eukaryota > Viridiplantae > Streptophyta > Magnoliopsida > Asparagales > Orchidaceae > Phalaenopsis > Phalaenopsis hybrid cultivar. The sequence goes on from JXCR01133520.1 coordinate 118,158, forward strand.
GTTTATGTAAATTTGATTTAGAATCGCTTGAATGTACAAGCTGGAGTTATATTCTTAGGTTCACAACTCGGTTATTAGATAACATGCTGTAAATTTTGGATGTGTTTAATGTTACATTATGTTATTACTTAATGAAATAAACAGCATAAAGTGATAAAAAGAAGAAGTTCACTTACACTATATATAGGAGTCACTTGATGAAATAGATGATTATAGTTTTGTTCAGCTTATCTTGTAAGGTTGGATGGTTTAGTTTTTGCTAGAAACTTTTTGAAGTCTTATTAATAATGTTATTAAGAGGTCTAAAATCCATGCGTAAAAATGGTTATTTCAAATATGAAAATAATATGCATGTACTTCGAAGGACTTCAAATAAGTAAATGGGGTTGATATGTGTCACTTTGCTAGATTTTGTTATCTAATTCAAATGGGTGCCAAAGATAGTGGAAAACTAACAAATCTATAATTAAACAACATATATAGTTTTTTTAATTACGCCAGCTCACCCTGCTCTTTAAACCTCTTTTTCTCCTCCCAAATACCCTAATCATCATGGGTGAGTTTTAAAGAAAAAAAAATTAATGCCTTTATTTGCAGTAGGGGTTAATAGAAGAAGGGGTTGCATTTATGTTTATTTTGTGTAAATGTTTTATGGATTTTTTTGAAAATTTCATGGTAATTAGATTCATATGGTTTTTAAAATCTGTTTATTTGATCCATTGATTCATATGCTAGCCTTATTTTACTCCTTGAATTTGATAAGAATACAATAAATATTTTTGAAAAGTTTCATGTGATTACTTGTATTTTGGTCCTCCACTATTATTTTTGTTTCCTTTTCCCCTTTTTTTCTCTCTCGATAAAATTTTTGTTAGGTGGCTTCTTCATTGTAATCTCTCTTTATTTAATTTTTGTTGGGGTTGTTAGCAATAACACGTCTCTTCTCTTGCAGATGTTTGATCCATAAATATGTAGTGAAAGAAAAGGAGAAAGGTAGTGTTTGTGCTTGGCCTTTGGATGATGTTACCGCATATGCATGAGAGAGAGATAGAGGGAACAAGGATAACAATATTATTAAAAAAATGGATGTAATGAAAATTTACATTTGTTTTTTTCATTCACACCTCTTGGGAATAACCTATTGGATTTGAATGTTACAAGACTGCTATTGTACTAGGTAGAAAATAGAAAATGTTTACTTTATAATGTGGGAGAAAACGACCCGCATTTTAAATCTCTTGGAAAGATAATGACATTGCGTACAAAGTTTTTAAATGGGAAGGGGTTTATTTGTATTTTATTGTTAATTGAGCCACTTGACCATTGTGTCTCCTTAAACTTTGCATCCCTCTATTTTATTATTATTTTTTTGCTTCATTCTACATTTGAGACATATTCTCATAAGATTTATTGTTGTTTTTTACTTGAGCTTTCCTTATTTTTTGATTTTTCTTGTCTTTACTAGGTCATCATATTTTGATCCTTAGATTTGGTATTCTTGTTAAGCATTTTTTATTTCCTATTATAGGCCATTCTTAGTAAATGAGCTGAAGCCACAATACCTTCTCCATGACAGAAGAAAGGTCTATGAGGTAATTGTTTTGCTTTTTCTTGCCAATGATTCATTAGTTTATGCTTGTGAAGCATTAATGTGATATATTTAAACATGATGTAACATTTGGGTATGGAATTTTTTAATATTTTGAAAAAAATATTATTTTTTGTTGTACAAGATCTATTTAATTCTTTATTAATTATCAGTTGGATTTTTTATATTGCCTTTTGGCAAATTTTGTCATAATAACTTTAGGATTCCTGTGCTATGGCCTTATAATTATTGTTGTAGATTTCCTTTAATAATGTAATATTGCTGTAAATCTTTCCATGTAAGAGTAAAATTGTAGGTTTATAATTTTGCTTGATTTGATTGTTGCAGTGATTGTAATTCATTCTTTTATATGCCAAAGTATTCGTCTTTATAATGTGAACTCACAAATAAAAGCAATCTAATTTATATGATAGCAATCTAAAGTATTCTTCTAACAAAAGTCTCGTTCTCATGGTGAACTCTCTTGATGATCTTTTAGCTGGACTCCCAGTGCGGCATGCTATGCCGTCTCAGTATGATCCTTCGCCTTTCGATTGATGATCCCTTGTGTAGTGTGCATTGCAGTGCATATTCTCTAGGATGCCCGTTTCTCTTTGCTGTTTCCAATGCTCAACTCTAAGCTATCAGCTTAGGTTTAGGCAGATCAATACTATGAGCTCTTGGGCTTAGCTAGTGGCACTTGGAACATCGATCTCTTTATTCTACTCTCAGCACTCATCTAGCTGATTCATTCCTTGGTGATTTTTAATAAGAAAAGACACATCATGTTCACTAGCTATTCGAACAGCAACTTATATATGGCACTAACTTTAATAACACATTGATGGTAGTGAACTTGCCCACATTGAGTTCTCTAAAATGGCTTGTTGGCAAATCAAAGATGCAATTGTCATGATATGGTTCCTAAGATATTTTAATTTAGCAATTATTCTAATTTTAAGGCCATATATGATAGCCAACGCTATGTTAGAGCATTTATGAAAGTTTTATATTTAAGATAATATAGCTGGATGTTTTTTGATCATAATTTGAGATTTCTGGTTACAGCTAAGGCTATATCTCAATTCAAAATTTATGGATTGAAGGTTTTTTGACATGATTTATGCTGAAATTCCCATCGAGTCTCATTCTATTGTTCAAGAGGTTCATAAACAAAATAAGGGAGATCAATTTTTGATAAAAATTCATCATGAATTTGAGACTGCTTGCTCCAATTTAATGAATTGCAATCTCTCCCCTTAGATGCTTGTTTTAAAGAATTACTTCAGAAAGAGCAACATCTTGAGACAAAAATCACCTTTGAGTAAAAAAAAAAAAAAGAAATAGATTGCATTTGCTTATGCAACCTATAAGAAAAAAAATAGTAGGGATTTGCAATGCATGCAAAACTCCTATTGCAAGGACAATGGGCATATTGTTACTAATTGTGCAAAGAAAGTTTACTATTATCTTTAAAAATTTTGGCACATCATGTTGCGGGGGTTAGGGCCTAAGCCGATTCAACAAGGAGGTTGTTGATCCAACAAGGAGGCTAAACGGACCGACCTTACTTAGGGTTGGAACTACCTCCGAAGGGGAGGGGTTTCCCCCTCCTAGTTTTCTTTCTTTATAAATATGTTGTTTTTTTGTTTAGATTTTAGTTTTTTTTTTTTTTTTTTTTTTTTTTTTTTTTTTTTTTTTTTTTTTTTTTTTTTTTTNTTTTTTCTTCTTATTTTAGGTTTCTATCGTTGATGTTTCTCCCTTGAAAGGGTTGTATCTTAGGACAGGTGGTGACTGACTCCCTTTAATTCCTTGCATGTTCACCCGTCTCTGACGTTGCTACCTTCCCCCACACCCTTGACCTTTCTGTCATTCTGCTGCCGGCCCACTCCTTCCTTCAATTGCCGCTACACACCCAACACCCCCCCCGTTTCTCTGCTGCCAGCCCCACTTCAACCTTACATTTGTCGCAAAACACATCAACACCACCTGCTATGGTCGCCCACCCATACAACACCCCACCCCACTTTTTATTGCTGTATACCCTCAGCCTTTCTGTACCGCTGCCACCCTCTAACCCGTCTCCTCTGCTTTATTAGCAAGCCAACCAACTCCATTCCAACCTACCACCCCCCTCTCACAACCCTTTCACCATTGTCCACCGGCTGTTCTGCTATGCCGTAGTCTGAGATTCGTGTTATGTTGCTTTTCCTTTCCTGTTTTGAGTCTTGATTGTAACATGTTGTGGCATAATAAAAATTAGATTTACTATCGACTTTTGCGTTAATGAGCCAGACTAATCCTAGTCTTATCCGATGTTTTCCTATCATTCACTTTACCCAAACCACCCCCACCAAAAAATTTCTTTCATATGCTCAACTATCTCTTCCAATGCCCAAACTATAATCATGCCACCAAGGAGATACATGCCAGAACATACCCGGTACAAGATTCAATGAGAGATCATCCGACTTCAGCAAAGCCTTGCAGAGATTGATGATGAGACTCAGGGGGAAATTACCCTTGATTGTGATCAGGAAAGTCCGAGAGGATTTGAATTTGTTCCCTAGGGAAAACGTTAGTGATGGGGAAGCTGGGCCTCGACGCTTCGAAATTTAGTATCAGAGGAGGTTGCATATGGAGGACGCATGAATTTTTGCATCAACGTGGATTTACTAGGATTCGATGGATGTATGGATCCATACGACTTTATCAACTAATTGCATGAATTTGAGAGAATCTTCGATTACAACAAAGTGCTCAAAGATAAAAGGGCAAAGCTTGCAACTATCAAGCTGAAAAAGAGCGCCTACCTATAGTGGGAAAATTTACAGTGGCAGAGAAAGAGAGGGCAGTGATAAGCTTATCAAGTGGGAGAAAACGAGGAAGAAGATTCAGAGAAAATACCCACAACCTCACTACCGCTAGGTTATGTATTCGAGACGTCATCACTTGCAACAGAGAGACACATCAATGGAGGAGTTCACAACACAATTTGACTAGTTACAAATGAAGTGTGAGTTGGTCGAACCCGAGAAACATGCCATAACCCATTATCCGGTGAGCCTGAAGCTCTCTATCAGTAACATGGTGCCACTGCAACCGTATTAGTCATTGGGAGATGCCTGAATCTTAGCTTTGAAGGTGGAAAGAAAGTAGAAATAGAGTAGACAGCAATCCTCATTCAGATAGTGGTCGTTATTCAGGCAATCACCTGCAGTTACAACTACCAACAAGGGTACATCTATAGGTGTTGGAAAGACCATACAAGGAAGTGATAAGACATATCTGAGTGGAAAGAAGCCGAACAAGAGTAGCTTAGTACAGTGCCTGTTAGGAGATGTTTCAGATTCCACTGCTACGGACGCAAAGCCTTCAGCTGTCCCACGAGCTAAATTGTTTCATTCATAGAGTAGGGCGTTGTCGAGGAAAGAGAGGAAAACGAGGAAGAGGAATCAAAGGAAATTTGAAAGGCGGAATTTCAACTCCAGGGCGAAGAGGGAGAGATGCCAGTCATATGGAGAGTCCTACAGATGGAGTCGAAGAAGGATCATTCATGGCTGAGGCACAATATTTTTCACACCAAGTGCACGGTTAAGGGCAAAGATTGCAACTTGATTATCGATGATGGTGGGAGTTGTGAGAATGTAGCATCCACGTTGATGGTGAAGAAACTGGGGTTAGCCACATAGAAGCATCCTCAATCATACTCTCTTATCTTGTTGAAAAGGGAAACATGATACGAGCGGATCAACAGTGCTTGGTTAAATTTTTGAGTAGGGATCGGTTACAAGAGCAGTGTGGTGTGATGTGGTCCATATGGATGTGTGCCATATTGTGTTGGGGAGGCCATGACAATTCAACCGCCAGACCCAACATGATGGCTTTAAGAATACTTAATTATTTAAAAATATGGGAGACCCATCGTGCTTTTACTCTTCAAGGATTCGAGAGAGGTAGACTTCATAGAGGAGACAGTCGTCTTGAGAGCTATCTTCATGTAGTCGGTTCGGGATGCTTTAGTGGCAATGATGTTGGTCCTACTAGAGGGAAATGAGGAGGAGATTGAGATACCAACACTCATACAACCACTGTTATGTGACTTCCAGCATGTGTTGATCGAGAATCTTCCAGATGAGTTGCTGTCACTAAGAGACATTCAACTCGCCACCGACCTGATACCCGGATCAGTGTTACCAAATCGGGCTGCCTACATATTGAAACTTGCAAAGTACGAGGAGTTGCCGCGTCAGGTATAAGATCTTGTTGTGAGAGGGTTGGTTAGGGAGAGTACCAGTCTGTGTGCTGTTCTCCCCCGTATGGTACTTAAGAAAGATGGATCGTGGATGATGTGCATTGACAATATGAACATTCAAAATGATTACTAGAAATACCAGTTCCCCATATTGTGCCTCGGCGATCTCTTAGATCGGTTCAGTGGAGCCATTGTATTTTCCAAGATCGACTTATGCAGTGGGTACAACTAGATCCGGACGAGGCTTGGAGATGAGTGGAAGCACGCCTTCAAGACCCAAGATGGATTATACGAGTGGACGATCATGCTTTCAAATTGTCTAATGCGCCCAACATGTTCATGAGACTGATGAATCATATATTCCAGGCTCACATCTATAAATTGAAGGCGGTGTACTTCGACAAAATTCTGGTATACAACATATTCAAAGAGGAGCGCTTATAGCACCTAGGATGGTCATCAAAGTTTTGTGATCATAAAAGTTATAAGCCCATCCAAAGAAATGCCAATTTATGATAGCACAAATATGCATTTTTGGTCATATCGTGTCTATTGCAGACATTCAGATGGATTCTATAAATTTTGAGACCATTGTGAGCTGGAATGCACCGCAGTTTTTCATCGATCTGAGACAGTTTTTGGGACTATCAACATTCTATAGGCGATTCATCAGGAGCTTTAGTCATCACCGCTCCCCCAACAATGCATTTGAAAGGAGATAAATTCTAGTGGACAGATGTAGCTCATACTAGCTTTGACACACTGAAGGCGAAAGTGACCCAGACACCGATTTTGACATTATCGAATTTCAATTAGCTCTTCGAGGTAGATGTGATGCATCCAACATGGGGATAGGAACCGTGCTAAGCTAGGGAGGCCACCCCATAGCCTTCTCCAGTGAGAAGCTGAACGAGTCTTGGAGGAAATATTTGATGTATGACACTATTGTGAGAGATTGTGATCACTGGAGCCACTACCCACTGAGGAGCGAGTTTACTTTGTTCACAAATTACGAGGCTTTTAAATTCTTGAACAATCATAACAATTTAAGGGGTGACACATATCTTGGCTGAAGTTCTTTGCGCTTTCTAGTTCGTATTTAAGCACAAGGCTGAGAGCCAAAACCGCATAGCAGACGCACTGAGCCGTCGTCATTTACTGATCACTGCGATTCAAGCTCGAGTAGTAGGCATTGAGGGAGTGGAGAAAATTGTATGAGACAAACGAGGATTTTGGGAAAATCTGGGGCCAGTGTCTGGAGAAGCCTACCGAGCAGTACTATAGACCTGATGATTACCTGCTATACCGGAGTAAGTTGTGTATTTCTTGATATTCCCTGAGGGAGTCCAGTGCTCAGGAATGTCACAGTGGAGGACTTGCAGGACATTTTGGTAGGGGTAAGACTTTTGCACTCGTGAGAAAACACTTTTTTTTTGTCCTGGAATGATGAGCGATGTAGAGAGGCATGCCAAATTTGCTATATGGCCAAAACCTAAGATTAAAATGCAGGACTATACACCCCATTACCAATACTAGAGGACCGTGGGTGGATGTTAGTATGGATTTTGTGGTGGGCCTCCCGAGGACACAATAAAACAAGGATTTTATTATGGTTTTAGATCGATTCTCGAAGATAGACACATTTCGTACCCTACCACCGAATGCTGTATGCATTGCTTGTCGCCGATTTGCTGTTTAGGGAGATTGTAAAACTGCACGGGATGTCCATGACCATCACTTCTAATGGAAATGCCAAGTCTTTGAGTAACTTTTGGAGGACCTTGTGGGGGAAGCTAGACACTAAGCTTCAATTCAGTTCAACAGTTCACCCACATATGAACAGTCAGGTAGAGGTAGTGAACCGAAGCTCTGGAAATCTTCTGAGATGCTTTTTGTGAAAGAATAATTGACATTTGTAAATTATGTGAAATTAATGTTGACCTCAATTTTCGTGAGGTCTAGTATTTCTCGTAGGAGTTAGGATCTAGTCTTAGGGGTCTTCCTGCGACTATCTTAGAACCTTAGAAGTGGTGCCCGCCTCGTTTTAGTTCGACCTACTTCCGTTCTCTTTTGGAGTTTCGCGTGTGTGGTATCGACTTCTAGCACTTGGAAGGATGAAACCGACATGAGGAAGCCCAAAATGGATTCCTATAGGACATTTCCGAGCCTTAGGGTGG
>JXCR01133521.1:7242-32382 GCA_002079205.1 Phalaenopsis hybrid cultivar
AGGAGATGGTGGATTTTCTGGTGGATGTATGGGAACAGGAGGGATTGTATGACTAGATTGCTGATCAGTTCACTAATTCTCTTTGGGATTAATGAAACTATGGAGCCGTTTATCAGTACATGTGGGTTTTCTTACCTTCTTTTTCTTTAAATAGTATCCTCTCACAAAATAGTGGGGGGAAATAGTACACTGCGTATTGTGTAAGGCTTCTGAGGCCCATTGTTGTTATATTTATTGAAGGGCATACAGTCATTCCCAAGCATTGTTCTTCAATATTCCTACCTACAATACTACAATACCATTCAACCCCTATATATATATATATGTATATATATGTATGTATGTATAATTTTGGAAGATTTACATGCATACCACTGAATTCCTAGTATTTACATAAATAGCACTTCAATTTTAATTTTTATATATGTGTCACTTTACAGTTTACCTGTATGTATTTCACTTTCTTAAGAAAATTATAGTATTTTTGATGTGATATAAAACATCTTGTTGGTATAAATGTAAACATTAAAGTTTAGTTGTTAGATATGTAAAGACTAAGGAATTTGGTGGTACGTAAATGGCCCTATAATTTTTTTGCTTTTGTTTTATTTATTTAATTATTTTAAGATTTATTTGTCTTATTGCTCATGGATGATTTTTCTTTCCTTTTTAAATGTAAACAAAGCTTGGCTCCTAATAAGCAGCTTATCTCTAAATGTTATTGTAAGTAAATGTGACGTGAACAATATTGTTAATATGAAGTTTAGCCATGTGAGAGATTAAGAGCAGTAGCTAAAAGATGTTTAAGATTCTTGCCAAGTTTTAATGTTGTTTTGGCTAAAAGGTTGGTTTTAACATGAAAAATTACTTATGAAGTAGAAATAAAGTTGGAGTTGGTTGTGAGAAATCATTAGGCTAAAGATCATGCAAAAATTACTTCCCAAGTTATTTGAAGGGTGAAGTTATGTATATGTATATATGGAAGATTGAAAAACATACCACTCAACTTGTGTGTATTTATGTGTCTAATCTCTAAACTTCGCTTAACATGTATGATACTTTGCTTATGTTGGAGGATGTGTTTTTCACTTTGTGAAAGTTGAAGTAAGAATTTTTAGACGTGATGTGGAAGATTTGGGTGGTGGTGTTTTTTTTTAGGATGTAAGGTTTTGTGTTGTATGTGAGTTTGTACAATATGGAAGGGATCATGTGAAGATGTAGAAGGGAGTAGAGGATCTAGAGTATATGTGTTGTTATTGATGTTGGGGAGGAAGGGAAGGGTGGAGAGAGAGAGAGGATGTTCAATCCTTTATTTTTTATTTAATTCTACTATAATACACTTGCCCTTGTAGGGTTACAAATAATAAACAAGCGCTATGTTGCAGGTTGTGATATACAGAGTCTGTTAAGACCTATCATTGATAAGTTATTAAGAGTGAATGTCATGGAGTTAATAAATAGACATGGTTGGTGATAGAGTAAAGTTTTCCTTTCTCCTATCGTGAAGGACTGCTCAACCAATTTGATGATGTTACTTGATGGATACAAACTAGCTCGGTTGATGAGCTAGAGTAGGTCTTCTTGCACATTCTCTATAACTCACAAGTAACAAGTTTTGGATTGGACTAAGTCTCCTCTGATAGTGATGATCTGTCCTCCGCTTGGAAACTTCATTGCCACATGATGGGTGGAAATTACAACCTTGAAAGTGTTGAGTATTGGTTTGCCAAAGATGACGAAGTAGGTGGCTTGAACGTCCACTGCTACAAAACTAGTTGAGGAGGTGCATTGTTTTTCTTCTTCTCCATAATTCAGCAGTGGGGAAATCATTGTGCATATCTTTTTTTCTTTTTTTGCTCATGATAATCCGTACAATGGACCAGAGCAAGGCATCATCTTCTTGAAGGCTCTCTTAAATAGGTTGATGGAGAGACCCGTGTCCACTAGGATACTTTTGATCTGATAGTTCAAGATTTTTGTAATGGTCATACTGACATCATTGAATGGATATTCATCGGCATGTATGTAGGTATCTGAAAAAGTGATGGGTGGATGGATTGGGGTCATCAACCTGACTTTATCGGTTGAGTTGACTTCTCCAAATTTAGTAGATGCAAACTAGCTCATTGTGATGCCTCGCGTCNAATTATTTGGTAAATAATTTGTTGATATTATCTTTATGAATTTAATTGTAAAAAAATTTACATACATATCACACAATTCTTGTGTATTTATATGTTTAACTCCTAAGCCTTCATAGTAAAACTTCTAGTTTTATAAATTTTATACTTGACTTTAGAAAACAAGTAATCATAATATTTTTGAAATGATATTCAAAATTTGGGTTCTATGCATATAAACATGAAAGTTTAATTATTAGTTGTGTAAATACATAAGAATTGTGTTGTATGTATGCAAATGCCTCTTAATTTTATTGCCTAATTTTTTAACTATATTAATTACAAGAGGCATTAACATACATTACACCAAATTCTCATTTATTTACACATCTCAACTTAAACATTATCATTTTTTATATTTATAATACTCAAATCTTTAATATCATATAAAAACTAATATCATTTTATTTCTTAAAAAATAAATAAAAATTTTCAAGTATAAGTAAGATGTATGCATGTAAAAAATGAAGTTTAGTGTTAGAGATATAAATACATAGAATTGAGGGTGTATTATCAAAGTACTTTAAATTGGATCAAGCAGCCATAGACATGACACATGTCGAAGAGTCGATTTTAATGAGCGCTAAAAGCTATCAGTTAATATGGAGCAGACGATTCAATTGACCAGACCAAAAAACTTGATCAAATGAACATAGGTGTGACCAACCTTCTTTTTTAGAGAAGGGCCTCAAATGCTCTCCCATATAAGTAAAATTTGATAGACGTTTGGGGGTAGGGGGACTGAGGAGGGGGGGGCAATTGCCCTCCTGGACTCTACCTGGAAGTAAGCGAAACGAAGTTTCGACAAGTAATGATTCAACAATGATAATGATTATCTTGACAGTTATGATGACTGATCGAAGATAAAAAATTTCAAATACATTATCGATATTTCATAATGTAATTTCTTTCTAGAATAAATATTGAAATAATGACGCATGTAAAGAGGGAACTTTTTGGGGAGGCGCTGGAATATAGTTTTGACATTTTAAATCTCTCTTCTCCTTCATGTTTTATTCATTGGATGTGATTCACGAAAAATCCGAGTTTAGGAACATGTAAGTAGACCTTATTAATTGCAATGCATTATGCATAAAATTCAAAAAAAAAATGTAGCAAAGCCAAATCTTATATTAATATAATTAAAATCTACTAACTATTTAAAATTACTTTTTCTCAATATTCAAACATGTCAAGACTGCTAATTTCGCATTACAAATATCACAGAAAATAGCCAAAAATGTATTTTTAAACTACCGTTAAACGCTCCACATTATCAGATGCCTGTTCATCACAAAAGAGAGAAAAAAAACGCAGAATCAAATCAATTCAATCTATATATAAGCAACAAAGAAGAGAAGAAACTTCACCGGCCATNATCCTATATCATCTCCCGCATCTGTTCTTTTAATTCATTGATTTGCTGCATAAAAAATTCTCTAGTATAGTCCATCACTCTTTTTCATTCTTTCTCATGATGAAAGTCTCTTTTTTGAGTTGGGGTATTAACTTCACCTTCATGAAACATTTTAAGATGTTTAATCATTTTAGGACATATAGTCTCACATTGTTTGTGAGCTCATACAGCCCGAGAGAGAGAATGGGATGGAGCATTGAAGAAGATAATGGGTGGAAACTCCCCCCTACCCTAAACCTCATTTCATAACTTGTAGTAAGAGATTGAGCCAGGGAAGATAGAGAGAGAGAGAGATCAGGATCCACCCTAAAGTAGGAGGCACATGAATTTATTTCTCTAATCCCATGGTCCCTTCTACTTGTGCTCCCTTTCCTCCATGACTGCGAGAGAATAAGAGGAAAAAAAAAAATAGATTGTACAATATAAGACTCGTCCATGATGTCCTCGCAAGAAGATGGTGACGTGGTTGTCAATCTATATATGTGTGTGTGTGTGTTGTTCGCCAATCCTCTGAGGTCACCGATCCAATCCCGCTTGAGTGCATATGTCTTGTAGTGCGGAATCGAGTGGTTAAGCACATATGTTGATTAGGGGCTCGTATCATAGCCTCTGTCCAATCTTTTATATATATATATATATATATATATATCCCCAAATTATTTGGTAAATAATTTGTTGATATTATCTTTATGAATTTAATTGTAAAAAAATTTACATACATATCACACAATTCTTGTGTATTTATATGTTTAACTCCTAAGCCTTCATAGTAAAACTTCTAGTTTTATAAATTTTATACTTGACTTTAGAAAACAAGTAATAATAATATTTTTGAAATGATATTCAAAATTTGGGTTCTATGCATATAAACATGAAAGTTTTAATTATTAGTTGTGTAAATACATAAGAATTGTGTTGTATGTATGCAAATGCCTCTTAATTTTATTGCCTAATTTTTTAACTATATTAATTACAAGAGGCATTAACATACATTACACCAAATTCTCATTTATTTACACATCTCAACTTAAACATTATCATTTTTTATATTTATAATACTCAAATCTTTAATATCACATAAAAACTAATATCATTTTATTTCTTAAAAAATAAATAAAAATTTTCAAGTAAAAGTAAGATGGTATGCATGTAAAAAATGAAGTTTAGTGTTAGAGATATAAATACATAGAATTGAGGGTGTATTATTAAAGCACTTTAAATTGGATCAAGCAGTCATAGACATGACACGTGTCCAAGAGTCAATTTTAATGGGCACTAAAAGCTATCAGTTAATAAGAAACAGACGATTCAATTGACCAGACCAAAAAACTTGATCAAATGAACATAGGTGTGACCAACCTTCTTTTTTAGAGAAGGGCCGCAAATGCTCTCCCATATAAGTAAAATTTGATTGGCGTTTGGGGGTAGGGGGACTGAGGAGGGAGGGCAATTGCCCTCCTAGACTCTACCTGGAAGTAAGCGAAACAAAGTTTCGACAAGTAATGATTCAACAATGATAATGATTATCTTGACAGTTATGACGACTGATCGAAGATAAAAAATTTCAAATACATTATCGATATTTCATAATGTAATTTCTTTCTAGAATAAACATTGAAATAATGGCGCATGTAAAGAGGGAACTTTTTAGGGAGGCACTGGAATATAGTTTTGACATTTTAAATCTATCTTCTCGTTCATGTTTTATTCATTGGATGTGATTCACGAAAAATCCGAGTTTAGGAATATGTAAGTAGACCTTATTAATTAGAATGCATTATGCATAAAATTCAAAAAAAAAAAATGTAGCAAAGCCAAATCTTATATTAATATAATTAAAATCTACTAAACTATTTGAAAGAACTTTTTTTCAATATTCAAACATGTCAGGACTGCTAATTTCGCATTACAAATATCACAGAAAATAGCCAAAAATGTATTTTTAAACTACCGTTAAAACGCTCCCCATTATCAGATGCCTGTTCATCACAAAAGAGAGAAAAAAACGCAGAATCAAATCAATTCAATCTATATATAAGCAACAAAGAAGAGAAGAAACTTCACCGGCCATTAAAACCCAGAGATCACTATTTCCTCTTCAAAACGGAGGTAGGGTTGCCATCGAAGAGGTCATCAATGTAAGATTCCAGATCCTCCGGCCAAAACTTTATGTACTTCTCCGTCTGTCTTCCAGGATCCAGATACTGGCTGAATCGGCCGATAAATGACCGATACGCCGGCACCACCACCGCCGATACAGATACCCTCAGCTCCGACTGCAACTGTTCATCGCTCACCAACCACCCGCTCTGTGTCTTGTGTATTTCCTCGAACATGGAGTTAAAGCTCTTGAATCTCTCCTTCAGAACCGGCTTCGAAACCCCACCTTTCACCTGCAAACCTTCGTCTTTGAAGCAGCCCAATATCTTGGACCATGTCTCCCTCTGGTAGTTCTTGTGATACTTTCGTAAATCGGATGATTTCTTTCTGCACCACGTCTCACCTAAAAGCTCTTTAATTTCCGCTGAACTTTTGAACTTTTGCACGATGTATCTNATTTTATCTTAACTGATTACCTGTTATTTTTCTCATTATTGTTAATTCTATTTGTTATTTTATTATAACATTACCTTCAACTAATAATATCTTCTCTATTTTATAACAAATAAGTCGGTTCGAACTCGTAAACTTAAGCTCAAGCCCAAACTCCAAATAAGTGGTTCGAGCTCGACTCGACATTTACACCCCTAGTCACTAGTGTAAAACATATACGTGTCAATTTGTAAAAACATAAGAATTGAGTGCTATATATATATAAATGTTATTAAGTTTAGAGAAATAACCATTTTTAGTAAATTATATTTACTGCCATTCCAAGCCTGTTTATTTCATCTTCTTCTTCTTTTTATTTTTCATAAAAATGTCATATTTTTCAGTCGAACTTATCTTAAAAAATTTGTAAATAGTTAATTATTTTATTTTATTTTTAGCATGTTATTTCCTATTAAGTATATGTCTGATATGGTTGCAGCGAATGGACAAAAAGCAATTGTAAAGGCCAATAAGATTCATTCCCTAAATGCAAGCAATAGAAATAAGGGAGATCTGCATGTATAACCATTGAAATATAACCATGTAAATTCCAAGTTATGATGCTTACCAAGTAAAATAAAGGCTCTACCTTGAACACCGGATGCATAGAATATTATCTAGAAGGGTTATAGAGAGCAAGATGATATTGCTCTATCTCAAACTCGAAGAAAAGCTTTGAAAGATTCAAGAAAGATGGACAAGGATGCTCTCCATCTCATCTATCAAGTGGTGGATTTAAGATTCGTTCAAGAAGATCTCAAGTGCAATCACAACAAAAGAAGAATGGGAGAAGCTTGAAACTTGCAGCAAATGAGTGGAACAAGTTCAGAAGATTCGCCTTCAAACTCTTAGATGTGAGTTTGAACTCTTATTCATGGAAGAATCTGAATTAGTTTCACATTATTTCTCTAGAGTATTGGCTATTGTCAATCAATTAAAAAGAAATGATGAGAAGTGAGTGAAGTAAAAATTATAGAAAAAGTTCTTCATTCTCTTAATCTAATTTTTTTTGTATATTGTTACTACTACTGAAGAAATTAAAAATTTAGAAAGAATGAGTGAGGAGCTATTATTGGGTTCTTCACAAGCTCATGAGGAGAACAGAAGATGAAAAAACAATAAGAAGCAATGACACAACTTCTTCAACTCAATTTGAAAGAAGAAAGCTTTTGTAATGATAGATGCCAAAGAGGAAGAGGGTGTGTCTGAGAACATGATCGTGGACAAGGAAGAGGAAGAAGTGAATATAACAATTCCAATGATTTCAATATGAATGTAAAAGTTGAAATCAACAAACATGAAAAGGTCTAAAGAACATTATTTTTATAGATCGTGCCCATTTGAGATAGTTTTGTTCATTAAGTTTTATAACTACGAGGTAAGGTGGTAAATTCTAAGGAAAATATTCACCTGATATATCCGTTATGGGAGCTAAAGGGTGAGGCATGATGGTTTTGGAATTATTGGAACCGATCAATGTGGTCAAATTTCTTTGAACTCCCCTCATCATTATTAATTTATACGGCATACTCAGAATAAAAAAAAAATTAAAAAAAAAACATCAAGAACCATGTGGAACACCTTTACACTGCGATCAATAACAGTGCATAACTCTTGTACGCCATGATTAGTTCACTTTCTTGCACAAGTGGCATGAAACATCTTTATGCCGCAATCCCATTCGTTATTTTCGATCAAGAATGACGCGAAACTCCTGTACGTCACGATCCGTTCACTTCCTTGTGCACATTTGTACGCTGTGATCCCATCGTTGGCATCTCAACCAGCAAAAAAGTTGTGACCTTGCATTTGTATGTGATTCCGATCTTAGCAACTAGCTCTAATCATGACAGGATTGCTTNTCGCTTTTGAAAGTTTTCTTTACACATTTGGAAGATCAAACGGATGTCGAATCTGACGAGCTTCCAGTCGAAACGAGTGTTTCGCCAAGATGTATCCAATGAGCCCAATATCGCTCGATTCTGACATTTTTAAATCTATCGAACGCCGTATGACTGAGGAAGCCCTCTGAGCTGTCTTATTAAAGTGATTTATATTTCTGCATTAATTGCACTATTAGCTTTATAAATAGAGTCTGGCTCCTCTCATGGAGGGAGGGGCATGAGGCTGAGGAGAGAGCTTGAAACTTGAGGAAGAGGTTGAAACTTTGAAAATAAGCTGAAGTCTAGCATTACTTTTGTCACTTTCGATCGCAGCCGACCACCGTCGACCAACACTTGTTGGTTGCCGCCAATCTCAATCGATTGCCGNTAATTAGTCTAATTCAAGTTAAATCAGGTCACGATCAAGACATTAAACCGCTTTTAAAAGTTTTCTTGACACATTTGGAAGGTCAAACGGATGTCGAATCTGACGAGCTTCCAGTCGAATCAAGTATCTCAACAAGCTGTATCCAATGAGCCCAATATCGCTCGATTCTGACATGTTTAAATCTATTAAACGCCGTCTGACTGAGGAGTCACTGAACTGTCTGATTAAAGTGGTTCATATTTCTGCATTAATTGCACTCTTAGCTTTATAAATAGAGTGTGACTCCTCGCAATGAGGGAGGGGGCTTGAGTCTGAGGAGAGAGCTTGAAACCTGAGGAAGAGGTTGAAACTTTGAAAATAAGTTAAAGTCTAGCATCACTTCTGTCACTTTCGATCGCAGCTGACCACTGTCGACTACCACTTGTCGGTTGTCTCTAATCTCCATCGATTGCCGCCCATTTTTTATGACAAGTTCCTTTGTGCATCGACATTGTAACTCGGGAGACTTTGTAGTCATTTCCCCTATGTGAGATAAAAGATTGTATTTGTAATATACAATATATAGTGGTTCTCTTCAACTGGGTCGGATCCCTTGGTTTTTTTATTTTTTAAGAGGTTTTCCACATAAAAACTTCTTTTGTCATTACTAGTTATTTTTTTTCTTCTAAGTGTGTGTTGAATCTTCGTACCACGCTAAGATAATAATATATTACTCTATTACCACAAATTTTCTAGCGCACATCAATATACATGTCCCTTTATTTGTGCAGAAAGAAAAATTATTATGTACAGATGATGTGTATCTTTAGATGTGTAGATATAGTTTGGGTGTACTTACGTGAGTGCATGCAAAATACACCAAACATATACCCAATATGCACCTAGATGTAATAATTTCGCATGCATGAAGGGGTATATTTCATTTCTTAAGTTGTGCTATAAGTTAGGGGTGTAAGTGAATCAAGCCAACTCATGAGCTGGTTTGAGCTCAGCTAGATAAGTGGCTCGTGAGCTGAGCTCGACAAGCTAACAAATCAATCTCGAGCTAGCTACGATTCTAATTGTTAGCGTGTGAGTTGGCTTATTAATAAAATATTATTTTAAAATAAACTCAAAATATATTAAAATTGAAGAGTTTATGTTTAAATTTTAAAAATATTTAAAAAAATATCATTTTATGTTTTATCTTAACTGATTACCCGTTATTTTTCTCATTATTGTTAATTCTATTTGTTATTTTATTATAACATTACCTTCAACTAATAATATCTTCTCTATTTTATAACAAATAAGTCGGTTCGAACTCATAGACTTAAGCTCTAGATAAGTGGTTCGAGCTCGACGCGACATTTACACCCCTAGTCACTAGTGTAAAACGTATACGTGTCAATTTGTAAAAAAACATAAGAATTGAGTGATATATAGGTAAATGTTATTAAGTTTAGAGAAATAAAGATTTTTAGTAAATTACATTTACTGCCATTCCAAGCCTGTTTATTTCATCTTTTTTTTTTTTCATAAAAATGTCATATTTTTCAGTCGAACTTATCTTAAAAAATTTATAAATAGTTAATTTTTTTAATTTATTTTTAGTATGTTATTTCCTATTAAGTATATGTCTGATATGGTTCGCAGCGAATGGATAAAAAGCAATTGTAAAGGCCAATAAAATTCATTCCCTAAATGCAAGCAATAGAAATAAGGGAGATCTGCATGTATAAGCATTGAAATATAACCATGTAAATTCCAAGTTATGATGCTTAGCAAGTTCAATAATGATAATTGAAGTATCAAAATAAAGGCTCTACCTTGAACACATGATGCATAGAATATTATCTAGAAGGGTTATAGAGAGCAAGATGATATTGCTCTATCTCAAACTCGAAGAAAAGCTTTGAAAGATTCAAGAAAGATGGACAAGGATGCTCTCCATCTCATCTATCAAGTGGTGGATTTAAGATTCGTTCAAGAAGATCTCAAGTGCAATCACAACAGAAGAAGAATGGGAGAAGCTTGAAACTTGCAACAAATGAGTGGAACAAGTTAAGAAGATTCGCCTTGAAGCGAGTGAAGTAAAAATTATAGGAAAAGTTCTTCATTCGCTTAATCTAATTTTTTTTGTATATTGTTACTACTACTGAAGAAATTAAAAATTTAGAAAGAATGAGTGAGGAGTTATTATTGGGTTCTTCGCAAGCTCATGAAGAGAACAGAAGAGGAAAAAACAAGAAGAAACAATGACAACTTCTTTAATTCAATTTGAAAAAAGAAAGCTTTTGTAATGATAGATGCCAAAGAGGAAGAGGGTGTGTCCAAGAACATGATCGTGGACAAGGAAGAGGAAGAAGTGAATATAACAATTCCAATGATTTCAATATGAATGTAAAAGTTGAAATCAACAAACATGAAAAGGTCTAAAGAACATTATTTTTATAGATCGTGCCCACTTGAGATAGTTTTGTTCATTAAGTTTTATAACTGTGATGTAAGGTGGTAAATTCTAAGGAAAATATTCACCTGATATATCCGTTATGGGAGCTAAAGGGTGAGGTATGATGGTTTTGGAATTACTGGAACCGATCAATGTGGTCAAATTTCTTTGAACTCCCCTCATCATTATTAATTTATACGGCATACTCAGAATAAAAAAAAATTAAAAAAAAACATCAAGAATCATGTGGAACACCTTTACACTACAATCAATAACAGTGCATAACTCTTGTATGCCATGATTAGTTCACTTTCTAGCACAAGTCGCATGAAAATCTTTATGCCGCCATCCCATTCGTTATTTTCGATCAAGAATGACGCGAAACTCCTGTACGTCACGATCCGTTCACTTCCTTGTGCACATTTGTACCCTGTGATCCCATCATTGGCATCTCAACCAGCAAAAAAGTTGTGACCTTGCATTTGTATGTGATTCTGATCTTAGCAACTAGCTCTAATCATGACAGGATTGCTTCGCCACAAGTTCTAATTGTGACCGGATCACTTCGCAGCTAGCTCTAGTCACGGCTGGATCACGGTGATTGAGCGAGAGGAGGAGAATACGCAATCATCATTAATCGATGTCTTCGCTCTGGTTGTTTCCTTCCCAGTGAGCTTTAATCGATAATGTATGTCAAGGGGTCACGAAACAAAATTTGGGTGAAAGTTGTCAATGAAATTAGGGCTCTGATATCGTGTAGTATTTTGGGATGAGAAAAATAATTATCCCTCTTCAATTTCATAAAAAAAAAAATTATAGGTTAAATAAAGGAAATTGTCTCCAATATTGAGAAAACAAAAATATCTGTGATTACTCTTTATAGTAAAAGAAGAGAACACAAATTATGACATATCAATAATAGAATATACTAAAAATAGAAAATACTAGTAATATGAGATATTGGAAATCCAACAAATATACTTCCAAAACATTTCCCGACTTTCTTCAAAATAAAGGAATTATTTCTTAGCATTTATGCCTAAATAAATGTCAACAAATGCTGTTGCAGAACATAAAATTCATTACATGTTATATATTGTCCAAATCTTTTACTCCATCTACATTTTGTTTTGAAGTACCGGCCATGAAAGTACCCATCAAAGTCATACACCTAGATCTTACTCTGCACTATGCACACACTTAGATATTGCGACTAGGACACTATGCGGTAGATTATGTGTTAAGCTAGGACTAGGGTGTTTAAGTAGTTTTTTTTTTTATATATTCTAGCTATAGTTCTCTATTGTTTGGTTGCTCTAGCTAGACAACTTTTGTATATGCCTTTTTCTATGTTTACTGGAGTTTGAGACGAGCGCTGGTATATTAGAAGCAGTCTTCTTGCAAAAAAGAGTTGTAATGATTTATACTAACGTCTTTTCTGCAAGTGATGTTAAGCTCTCCTCCCACCGGGCATGTGTTGACCTCATTTTTGGATGAGGTCTTCACTTCTCTCCTTCGAGCCTAGGGACTAGCTTTAGCCTTCTATTATTTGACCCTCCTAGAGGACTAGTATGGGACCCACACCATTAGAAAATTCGAGCCATCTCGTCACTCCTTCGAGTCTCGCATGGGCGGTCCCGAATCCTTGGCATTTCACTGAGTTGATTAGGACCGACACATGAAACTCAAGTTGAGTTCCTATATTAATAAGAGCAGCCCCTAGGGAACCCATTTGTGACCCGAACGCTCGATAATGCCGCATTTTGTGCACGCATTGCACCCCCGCACGATTTTGACTTAAATTGACTCGCCCGTCGGCGAACTCGTCCGGACGACCCCGGATGACNAAACCCCTTTGTGACCCGAACGCTCGATAACGCCGCATTTTACGCACGCTTTGCACCCCCGCACGATTTTGACTTAAATTGACTCGCCCGTCGGCGAACTCGTCCGGACGACCCCGGATGACGAAACGGACCACACGAATGCGTCCGGGACATCAATTTTAGCTAGGAATGACACACATATCGTTATTGTTTCGCGCGCGAGCGATTAGCATGAATTTCAATGCTTTAATTAGTGGTGCACGGACCCGGGCTCAACCCAGGTTCGACTCGGATTTGATTCGGGCTGGACTCGGGCTGAACATGAGCTGATTGAATCAACTTATATGATTTTGAATTCCAAACTTTAAATTTCAAATTTATCATTTAATCCCTCATTAAGCTTTTTCAATTAAATTGTTGCCGCTCAAGAAAACCATTTAATTCCTCGCCAAGGCTATCACTAACGGCTCCCTCGATTATACTAATTTGCCTCGTATCCTCTTCGGCAGAAGGTTGGACAGGATCATCCCCACGTTGCAGCCCCGCTCTCGAGAGATCCCACTGGATTCCTTCTTCCTCTGCGCCGAACCCCACATGCTCGATACCAGCCTCCCGCTCCTCCAGTTCGAAGCCCCTCGCCTCACCAGCTCCCTTTCGACCGAAGACCCCCTGCTCACCAGCCTTCTCCCGCTCGTCTTCTTCCTCTCCCGAGAATCCTCTGCATTGATCCCTCTCCTCCAATTCGAAACTCTCTCCTTTAACCCGCTTCCTTTTTTTCCTCCTCCGCTCCCCTCCGCACCGACCCTGCTCGCCAGCTCTCTGCCTGATTCGACTCTCCTGGCTCAAGCCTCCGCTCCTTGGGGATTGTTCTCATCTCTCCCGCTCTCCTCCCAACAACTATTCGACTCCTCCTCTGTTCGACAGCAGAATACTCTCCCGCACTCGCTCGCCTCCTTTCTTCTTCCCGTTTGACTCGCCTGCTTCGGCATCCCTCCTGGTCGAACAACCTGCCTGCCTCGTCTCCTCTTCACTGTGTTTTTGCTTCCCNTCCTCCGCTCCTTGTGGATTGTTCTCATCTCTCCCGCTCTCCTCCCAACTACTATTCGACTCCTCCTCTGCTCGACAGCAGAATACTCTCCCGCACTCGCTCGCCTCCTTTCTTCTTCCCGTTTGACTAGCCTGCTTCGGCATCCCTCCTGGTCGAACAACCTGCCTGCCTCGTCTCCTCTTCACTGTGTTTTTGCTTCCCCTGCTTGAAACCCCTCCAATCTCCGTACCCCAACTCGAGACTTCTACCTGAAACAATCGAGGAAGTCGGACTTCCTTTCCAAGTGGTTGACCACTTCCCTGCAGCCGCACCCTGCTACAGGTGTTAATCCCTGCAGGTTTTCAACATTCCCTCCTTACGACTTCCAGGCATCCCAGACATCCTCTATCTGTTGTCTTTCAAGCAGAGGAACCCAACTTGCATATATCCGTAGGAAACTCCAGCCCTAAGCAGAGTAGTCTCCTTTCCCCGTTGTTCTTCTNCTTGCGACTTCCAGGCATCCCAGACATCCTCTATCTGTTGTCTTTCAAGCAGAGCAACCCAACTTGCATATATCCGTAGGAAACTCCAGCCCTAAGCAGAGTAGTCTCCTTTCCCCGTTGTTCTTCTCTGCAGGCTTTCTTGCAGTCTTCCCTCCTACAGACAGACCTTCCCCACAACCAGATTCTGAACCCTCTTCCTTGCCCGCATCGGAGGTAGCAGGGGTAGAAAAGGAAGGAGCGCAGGACTTCTTCGAGCTTCCGAAATACTTAGAACACATAACCTTAATAATTGCAGCGATTGGGTAACAAAGCATTGTCTTTTTTCTTGTGCTTGCTCATGTTATTTATATGTCACTGGTCACATGATTCTCATGGATTTGCATTTCTAACACCATAAACTTTAATTCCAGTTTTTTTGGAGTTTTGTGCATCATGTAAGTGATGATTTGTCTACTGTTTTGGAGCCTTTAAATGCAGATTTTCAGGCCCATTCATTTACTGTTTTTGGAGAGCCTTGAACCCCATTTAAGTGCTAATTTGCTTAAGATTTTGGAATCTTTAAATGCAGGTTTTTGCGCCAATCCATTCACTATTTTTGAGGAGCTTTATGTTGAGTGTGGAGCCCAGATTTAATATATATTTATATATATATGCCTTTGTTTGCCTTTTTTGTGTAACTGNGGAACACATAACCTTAATAATTGCAGCGATTGGGTAACAAAGCATTGTCTTGTTCCTGTGCTTGCTCATGTTATTTATATGTCACTGGTCACATGATTCTCATGGATTTGCATTTCTAACACCATAAACTTTAATTCCAGATTTTTTGGAGTTTTGTGCATCATGTAAGTGATGATTTGCCTACTGTTTTGGAGTCTTTAAATCCAGATTTTCAGGCCTATTCATTTACTGTTTTTGGAGAGCCTTGAACCCCATTTAAGCGCTAATTTGCTTAAGATTTTGGAATCTTTAAATGCAGGTTTTTGCGCCAATCCATTCACTATTTTTGAGGAGCTTTATACCCCACATAAGTGCTGCCCACCGCTGTTTGGATTCGTAGGAGGCCACATAGGTGTTGTCCATCACTGTTTGGGTGAGCTGTTTGGGTTCGTAGGAAGCCATCTAGGTGTTGCCCACCGCTATTTGTGTTCGTAGGAAGTCATTTAAGTGTTGTCCCCCACTGTTTAGGTTCGTAGGAAGTCATCTAGGTGCTGCCCACCACCGTTTGGGTTCGTAAGAAGCCGCATAGGTGCTGCCCATTGTTGTTTGGGTTCATAAGAAGTCATACAGGTGTTGTTCGAAGTTCCTAACTGCTATTCGAAGTCGTAGGAATCACCGTACACTTGCTAGCTGTTGCTCAGAGCCGTAAGAGGTAGTAAGATCACCGTACTAGCTCGCTAGTTGCAATCAGGAGTTGTAGGAAGCATTAGGATCACATGTTTGGAGTTCTTAGCTGTTGTTACGACTTGTTCTACTGCTTATTGTTTTCTTCTTTTCTCTGAAATTTATTTAAATTCTCTGTAAAGTATATTGTGCTTGGTGAGCTAAATATGCAACAGGGATAGCAGCAGATACGCCACGTATGCAGACACATTTTATTTGTTGTCGCTTCTTCATTACAATTTATTCTTGCTCTAACACATTATGCAGGTACTGAATACAATTTCACTTTTCAAACAAAACAATTTTTCAAAATTAAATAACATTTTCAAAACAAAAAAAAAACATAACACGTTCTTTCAAATTTACGGGAGTCCCTCGGAGGAGGTAACCTACGGTTGCTAATGAGATCTCTCCGGTTTAAATGGATTTCATAATTCGTTTAAGCTAAGTAAATTCAAAAGAAAATAGTGATACAAGAACGAGAGAACCGTGTGATTCTAACTGGTATCGCTCTAATCGACTTTAACATCTCCCATGAAACTTAAATGATCATAACCTTAAGAAATATTTGATTTGACATCATGACTCGACACATTAGAAAATTTAAACCCTCTTCGACGAGGAGTTTGGAGCAACTTCGTGAGCAGTGCAGCAAGAAGTTTGGAACATACTACAAGTGGAGGTGGTCGTCATTCTACAACAATAAAACAAGTCTACACCAGCTAAACTCTCTCCTTAGTCTAAATAACAACCCACAGAACTTCGAGGTAGCTCGCCCAGCACGACGTAAATCCTCACCCTCTTTTAAGCTCCTGCGCAGTTATACTGAGCAGTATAAGTCCTAACTCGTCTTAGGTTCCGAGGTTGTCGTCCAAAACGATGTAAAACCTCTTATCTTTACGGGCTATTTGCATAACCATTTATTATGCAAGTGAAAGTCCCAAACAAATAAAATTGACATGATTAAAACATTCAAATAACATTTTCTCTAAAACATATCCGCTCAGTAGGATAGTTTGGGAAGTCACTGAGCATTTCTCATAGGATATGTGACCTACCCTACCATTTACTTCCTTTGGACTCCTGAAAAAATCGTTCCTACTTGAGTCATTCCCACTTGTTTTTTCCACCTCCTACCGTGAAAACCTAAACCTCGAATTCTTGAAGACTAGAATTACTGATTATTATCGAGAGTTTTCTCAAGTGACTCCTATCATTTGGGATGTAATTAACTATAGGGGTTTGTCTCTATATGGAACTTGAAACCCAGATAAAATAAACTCTATTTAATCTTTCTATTAAATAGGAGAATTTGTCGGTCTCATATAAAAGGTTCGCAGATCAAATGTATGTCACAAATCTCTTAGTTTGCATGATTGGATCTATTGTTGGGGTCTATACTTATCTCTTGGAATGTGTAATATTCGGGATATCATGCATGATTATGCAAATTATTAGACTAATGAGATCCATTCGGTCTTATTTTCTAAAAAATAAAAACATTACTTTCATAATCTAAACTATATACTTTATATTTAAATCAAATTTTCAAACCAAATTTATGAAAGTTGACCGACAGCATGGTTCATCACGTTGCATGATATAACCTATGCTAACCCCTATTTTGCAGGTTGACATTTTTTTTGGATTTTATCATGTAATTTTTAGAGTCTCAGGGCAATCTGTAGTGGAAATAAGATACGGGCATGAATTTTGAGACGCTTGAAGCGTGAAACCACGTCATGAAGACCAGGAGCAGATGCTCATGTCTCGTATCTTAATTATGTATTTTGATATTGATGTATATCATTTAGGACCAAATATGTATATGCAGAGTCTGACCGTCTTTTTGCTTTTTCTGGGATGTGTTACTAACCCCGACGCCCAACGTTATTTATTTATATTTGGCTTGATTTACCTTGTGAAATGTGTTGCATATTTCCTCTTTTTTTGATTGTGGGTTGTTTGGGAATCCTGCGATATAATTTAACCACTTTAAGGACCCTAAAATATAGTTTTTTNATCTCAGGGCAATTTGTAGTGGAAATAAGATACGGGCATGAATTTCGAGACGCTTGAAACGTGAAACCACGTCACGAAGACCAGGAGCAGATGCTCATGTCTCGTATCTTAATTATGTATTTTGATATTGATGTATATCATTTAGGACCAAATATGTATATGCAGAGTCTGACCGTCTTTTTGCTTTTTCTGGGATGTGTTACTAACCCCGACGCCCAACGTTATTTATTTATATTTGGCTTGATTTACCTTGTGAAATGTGTTGCATATTTCCTCTTTTTTTGATTGTGGGTTGTTTGGGAATCCTGCGATATAATTTAACCACTTTAAGGACCCTAAAATATAGTTTTTTATATAAAAATCGTAATAAAAGATTTAGATTAATCAAAATTTGGTACTAAAATATTCAACTATATTAAATCCGCACTTTTACTTTTCTGCATGACCTTCGGGCCAGTTTAAAATGGTTTACATGGCATGGACTTATCCCCAATCATAATTATTAGGGCATCCACGCTTAGGACTTTAGATAACTGCATCATATTGTATGTCTCGAGGAGGAGTCCCTTTTCTTCTTCAACTCGACTCGCCCAGCATAGATTTCCACTTAGATGATTGTCTAGTGCGTTTAGAGTGTTAGAGGNTACCTTCGGGCCAGTTTAAAATGGTTTGCATGGCATGGACTTATCCCCAATCATAATTATTAGGGCATCCACGCTTAGGACTTTAGATAATTGCATCATATTGTATGTCTCGAGGAGGAGTCCCTTTGCTTCTTCAACTCGACTCGCCCAGCATAGATTTCCACTTAGATGATTGTCTAGTGCGTTTAGAGTGTTAGAGGCTTCCTCGACTCAGACGTGGTATGAGTCTTTCGTGGGAGTGTTTTTCAGGTTTATAGCTACACATCTCTTTTCTCTTCTTTCATGTGACATCTTCGCCCTTTTATTTGGTGAGTATAAGTCCTACCTCTTTGAGCTATACCTCTATAAGGTCATAGAATTNACTTTTGTGGGAGTGTTTTTCAGGTTTGTAGCTACACATCTCTTTTCTCTTCTTTCATGTGGCATCTTCGCCCTTTTATTTGGTGAGTATAAGTCCTACCTCTTTGAGCTATACCTCTATAAGGTCATAGAATTTATAGTTTCTTTCTTTTGACCTTAAAGTTATCGAGGTCTCCTTGGACGACACAATTCATGAATTGCTGACAAGAAATTTCTGGTTGTGTTGAGTCAACTACCTTTAGGATCAGATAAACTAATAGTTTGGGATGACAGATCTATGGTATCTTGACCCGGATATCTCTACCCGATTAAGATTGCTCTACATTTCCTTTTGTTGAGCCCTTTTGAGTNGTAAACTAATAGCTTGGGATGACAGATTTGTGGTATCTTGACCCGGATATCTCTACCCGATTAAGATTGCTCTACATTTCCTTTTGTTGAGCCCTTTTGAGTTGTATCATTCTTTTGTGACTTCCTTGGTGTCATCTCGTGTGCCCCGATTCCGGATAGGCTGCCGCTCATTTGGAATATGGTGATTCACCCTCTACCCTTATGCCCGTGTTAGGCCTTGTAAGCATAGTGTGGATCCTATGAGTGAACTTGATTATTTTGTGGGCCTCGATGAGCGAATACCCATTTTGGATGCGAGAGATTCATTCTGTCTTGTGACTTAGCAAGAGCTTCGAAAGCATCGAGATATTCCTATGAAATAACCATCTTTTTGGTGACCTATTNCGGTGATTCACCCTCTACCTTTATGCCCGTGTTAGGCCTTGTAAGCATAGTGTGGATCCCATGAGTGAACTTGATTATTTTGTGGGCCTCGATGAGCGGATACCCATTTTGGATGCGAGAGATTCATTCTGCCTTGTGACTTAGCAAGAGCTTCGAAAGCATCGAGATATTCCTATGAAATAACCATCTTTTTGGTGACCTATTTACCAGTCATGACAATGTAAATAAGATTTTTATCGAGAGTATTCTTATGTATCCACAAAGATATAATTAACCAAAAGGATACGTTCCTTTGAAAGTGTTCTTAAACTTAGAATAAAAATATTTTTTTTGGTTCTTTGGTTATCAGTATATTATATAGGGATTTTCTTCGTGGATACCGTATTTCAAGTTATTTTGATTTGATCTTGTCTGGATGTATACTCTCGACCTATCACACATACAAAAACCCTCAATATTTCTTTTAAAATTTGTTTGTCTTTTCTTATTCATCTGCTCTTTGGATCATTCATATGATTCGGTATGGAGATTTATTTGGAAATGAGAATCATACAAAGAGGACATGTAAATAAACAAGCTGATGACTCCAAGTTTTTTTAAAAATGATCAAAAACATTCTTTAAATCACTACATACACAAAAGAGAGCGAGGGAGCAACATTTAGACAGTCAGATTGCTACATGCTCTTTTATACAAAAATACAATCTCAAAAAAGCAACAAACAAATCATAAAATTAAAAAAAAAACAAATGTAGGGCTTCATTTTAATTTATTTTTTTTGCAGGTTTTGCTGGGATCCTTGAACAGATTTCAAAGAAGGCTCTATGCTTCATCAGAACAAGGATAAACATCATCACTCCTCATAGTTAAAGACCTTTCAGTAAAGCCCCCAAACCAGTTGATTCGACCCACCTCACCAATGCGCTCGCAGAAGAAACGAAAGCCGATTTCGACAACTCAATTTCACGCTTATCAACTGAAATGAGAAAAATATCAAAAAGACTTAAAATAACTTGCATAATCAAACAAAATGAACTTTATGTATTGCACCTGATGAAATAAGAGATGCCAAAGAAGAGTTGAATGCATCAACCTCACTCTTCTCCTCAGGGTTAGATGTCAGCTGTAAATTTCAATTCAGAAAAAAAAAATTACAATGTCACCTTAAGAGCTAGAAATGATAATATCAAATGAGAAAAATGGAGACCTTTGCAAATGCAACATTGACATTTTGGACCCAATCCTCACGGATGCTTGAGCCAAGTACTGAACTTGCTTCAGTTAAATCATTGTTTTCAATAGCTTTACCCACTTTACTAAGCTTGTATACAAGTTCCTGGAGGTAACCTGTCCACACAAACATTTGAGTTATTACGAGATTAACCTTGTTCTTGTCCAGTATCTATACTTACTAACCTCATCATACATACCATTTAATATAAGGAAGATTTACATACAAACCATTTAATTGATATTATTTACATATCTAATACCTAAACTTCTTACATTTTAAAAGTTAAAATGGTGGTATTTTTGATGTGATGTGAATGGTTTGCATGGTATAATGTAAAAGGCAATGTTTAGAGGTTAGATATGTAAACACATAAAAATTGGGAGGTATGAATGTAAATGCCCGTTAATAAAAATGACTAGAAAGAATTTAGTTGAAATTTGTTTTTGCCTCACTTTTTTGGTTGAAGGGGACGAAATGAGTATTTTTTTTCTTGTAAAACCAACAGAATTTTTCTTCACATATTTAAATGCATACCATACAATTTTTATATATTTACACACCTAACACCAAAACTTTCACATTTACATGCATACCACTCAAATATATAGTCCTTTTCATACAAAGGTTTTGACACCAAAGTGTTATAAATGTAAATATCAAATTTTAGGTGTTAGATATGTAAATAGCTAGGAGATGCGTGGTATGTATGTGAATTTCCCTTTATTTTATCAGGTTTGATAAAGAGCTAGAAATGGAAATAGGTTCACATTCTTAGGTGAACCACTTACCCTATTGGTCATATTGAAACTAAATATCCAATGCGCAATTGTTAAATGAAATCCATTTACTCAATTCTTTTATAACAAATAGAGATTAAGGGCCCATTTGAGGCAGCTTATTTGGTGCAGTGTGTTTTGAAAATGCTGGAAGAAGCATTTGATTAGTGCGGCGCTGTAGATTATTTCAATAATTTGATAAAAATTCTTATTAAATGTGGTTGTGGGTTCGACCCTGCTGCCCGTGTGCCTATTACCCTGCTGCCCCTCTCTTGCGTCTCATATGGCTCAGGTGCATGCCTCTCTCTGGTTGCTATACTCTATAAGTATTTTTTTTATGGAATAGCTTTCTTTATGCGATTTTTGCTTTCTCATTTTCAGTTTGTTGTGAGACGTTTGTGATATTTAGGATTTGTAATTTTTTTATTTGTCATTTGTTGCGATTTACAATTTACGATTTGGGATTCAAGCCTTGCAAAAAAAAATGGAAAATGTGGAATGATGTTTAGAGAATGGATGAAAGAGTGTGCTTGATTTGATGATAAAAATGTTTTGGAATATGGGATGACCTTCTATCATTGCCTCCACTGGTTATTGAGTGGGAATTTGAAAAATGGATGAAATAGGGTGCTTGATTTGTACCTAGCATTGCTTCGGGTGCCCTCAAAATTACATACCTTTTTTTTTAGTAAGAATCTAAAAAAAGGATGAAAGAGGGTGCCTAATTTGTAGATACTAAAGTTTCAGGTGCCCTAAATGAAAAATATGGGATGAGATTTTATCACTTCCTTTGATGTTTAAGTGAGAATTTAAAACATGGATGACATAAGGTTCTCGATTTGTACATAGCATTGTTTCGGGTGCCCTGTTTGTAATTGCCTCTATTCAACATTACACATTTTTTTTTTTTTGAGCGAGAATCTAAAAAATGAATGAAAGAGGGTGCTTATTTTGTAGTTAACAACGTTTAGGGTGCACTGTATGTAATTGTCTCAAATGAAAAATATGGGACAAGGGTTTATCACTTCATTCGATGTTCGAGTGAGAATTTGAAAATTGAATGAAATAGGTTGTTTGATTTGTACATAGCATTGTTTCGGCTACCCTCTATGTAATTGCCTCAAATGAAAAGTATGGGATGGGGTTTTATCACTTCTTTTAATGTTTGAGTGAAATTTTGAAAAATGGATGAAATTGGGTGCTTGATTTGTACATAGCATTGTTTCGGGTGCCTTGTATATAATTGCCTCAAATCAAAATTATGGATTTGATTTTTAAGCGAGAATTTGGAAAATGAATGAAAGAGGGTGCTTGATTTGTAGATAGCGGTGTTTTGGGTGCCCTATATGTAATTGCCTCAAATGACAAATATGGGATGGGGTTTTATCACCACCTTTCATGTTTGAGTGAGAACATTAAAAATGGATGAAATAAGATGCTTGATTTGTAGATGACAATGTTTTCTTCAAATTACATACAGGACACTCAAAACCAATGATTGTGTTGTGGGTTGTGGTGGTTGTATTATGGGTTGGGTTGTTGTGGTGTCGTGCCACTGTGATGTGGTATCGTGCCACTGTGGTGTAGTGTATGTGGGATGTGTGTGGAGGTGTGGTTGGATGATTGTGATTTGGTGGATGTGAGTTGGGTGTTTGTGGTGTTATGTCTTGTGATGTGGTGGTAGTGGGATGTGTGTAGAGGTGTGGTTGGATGGTTGTGGTGTGGTGGTCTTGGGCTGCGTGTTTGTGTTGTGGGCTGTGGGAGAGTTTCTTGCTTACGTCACTTCAAACACATAGCTACGGGAGACAATTCTATAGGTGCCCGTGGAGAATCACGAACAAGTGTGACTTCTTCCGGTGGGCAAACAGACAAACATATTCCACCACCGAGAGTGAGCATAAATGGATGGAATCCCTGGAAGACGGTCTGGCTCGTGACATACGTCGTCCCCATTTTAAAAATAATATATCATATTATTAAATATTATTTTAATAGTATTTTTTTATTTTAATAATGATGATACTCACTGATAAGTGAGGTGTATATCTTATTTTTTGCACTGTTTTGAAGTGAATTTTTTATTCTAAAATATCAAATATATTGTTATAACAATTTTGTTGCAAATAACATTACTACACAGGTTCAGAATAATCATTTGTCCAGAAACAACTGTGTTGCAATTGTTTTCAAACAACAATAAACAAATAGTCAGCCAACTTATCTGTTGCAGCTTTCTGGAACAGTNGCCGAGAGTGAGCATAAATGGATGGAATCCCTGGAGAACGGTCTGGCTCGTGACATACGTCGTCCCCATTTTAAAAATAATATTATCATATTATTAAATGTTATTTTAATAATATTTTTTTATTTTAATAATGATGATACTCACTGATAAGTGAGGTGTATGTCTTATTTTTTGCACTGTTTTGAAGTGAATTTTTTATTCTAAAATATCAAATGTATTGTTATAATAATTTTATTGCAAATAACATTACTACACAGGTTCAGAATAATCATTTGTCCAGAAACAACTATGTTGCAATTGTTTTCAAACAACAATAAACAAATAGTCAGCCAACTTATCTGTTGCAGCTTTCTGAGGCAGTTGTCCCAAACAGACCCAAAGAGTGTTTGAGATGACTGCAACTTTTTAAAAAGATGTTTGTAAAGTTGTGGTGCAGAAAGCAAATTTTTAGAAAGTTGTGATGAGAAGTATAAATATGTTTCTTTTCCAAAAAATCAGACATTTTTTTTACAGTTACTGTACTTTAACCGACCATGTTGATAAAAAACATATTATCACCACAAAAAAATCTAGAAAACAGCAAAAAATCAATTCCCCAAAAGGAGCTGTGGTGGCTTCTGAAATACAAAGCAGGCTGAAAGTTATCCCAAACATATCCTAAATTAACTTCCACAAGCTCAGTCATGGTTCACATTTCAGTAAAATGTTACTTGAAACAAAGCAAGGAAGATCTAAGAACATACCACTCAATTCCTACATCTTTACATATCTAATACCAAAACTTCAATTCACCAAAGCAAATTACATACATGTTGTAGAAGAGTTTCACGCAAACAAGACAGGAAANAAAAGTTGTGATGAGAAGTATAAATATGTTTCTTTTCCAAAAAACCAGACATTTTTTTTACAGTTACTGTACTTTAACAGAACATGTTGATAAAATACATATTATCACCACCAAAATTTCTAGAAAACAGCAAAAAACCAATTCCCAAAAAGGAGCTGTGGTGGCTTCTGAAATACATAGCAGGCTGAAAGTTACCCCAAACATATCCTAAATTAACTTCCACAAGCTCGGTCATGGTTCACATTTCAGTAAAATGTTACTTGAAACAAAGCAAAGGAAGATCTAAGAACATACCACTCAATTCCTATATCCTTACATATCTAACACCAAAACTTCAATTCACCAAAGCAAATTACATACATGTTGTAGAAGAGTTTCACGCAAACAAGACAGGAAAAAAGAGACAATAGCAAGTCTGAACGTGAACATATAAACCCATTAAAACCAAAAATGTTAGCAATCATAAACCAAATAAAACTCAAAAAAAAAAAAAGGGTACTAACTTTCTCCCCAAAATTTGATTTGGGACTCCGCTACTCATTCCAGAATCATTCAAGAAGAAAACTAACAGCTCATATTCAAATCCCAATCCTTCTCTTGCCTTAATTGCCAATCAGACAAGGCACATTAAAGAAATAGAGAAAGAA